>JAITYX010000063.1:3080000-3387500 GCA_021018815.1 Talinum fruticosum | reverse complement strand
ACTCGAAAGTGTTAGTGCTTTCCAATTTCGGATATAAACTCGAAAGTGTATTTTAGGAGTCTTATTTTTCGCGGTGTTTTAGAGAAAATTTGTACATTGATCTTATATTTGAGGAATGTGTATGGATAGAATATGAAATTAAGAGAAGAAACAAAAACGGCCAAAATTGAGGAATCGGGGTTCTAGGCGACCAGGCACGAGCCATGTCGGACTACACGGTCGGCCCGTGTTCGCTGCTGCTCGGCCCAACTTATGTGTTACTTGTCCGAAAATTATTGTACATGTTTATTTATTAAGAGTTGTATAATTGCTTGTAGTAGAAAATGGATTCTTCCAAAAGTACAAAAAAATCGAGGGCGAACTATGATGAACAACCAAAAGTTGGTCCGAAATAGAGATGATCCAACTCTCTTTATACGGGTTGATTTTGATAGCCACAGAAATGTTGTAGGTGAGAATAAAGCTACCTTCATAAGCTACGTTGGTGCGGCAACCCGCTCCTACGTGAACATCAACTTCAAAAATGGGGTGACGTCCCTGATTTTACTAAGGACAACCTATGAAATGATATTTAGGTAAATGAACTACATCTCAATTTAGTATTGCAACTTATATTGTAAGTGATTAAGAAATATGTACTAATGTATATCGTTCTTGTATTTCGGAGAACGTTCAACTCGAACTTTAATGAATCTTATATCCCCTCCATGAAACACAAGACCCTCATGTTGACGGCAGAAAAGTTTAGAGACTTCAAATATCGCATTATCGCTACATGAGTCTATAAAACAAGGCAAATAAAACAAGAAGATACACCACGGGAGGCCTTTGTATCACCGAGGAGGACCGGAGATCGTTTGAGTCACATGTCACCTCTCCAGAATACATGGTAATTTCATTCGGTATTCAATCTCATATGCAAATAGTGTGATGTTGGTTTTCTATAAATGTAAGTAGTGAGATATACTTGAGAAGGGTAGATGTAGAGGACAATGAAAGGGGAGTTATCTTATTCACTAATATTTTCGTTGTCAAATTGATATAAAAAGGAAGAAATGTAAGTGTTATACATTGATATTTTTGTTATCTTAATTACTTGCACATGCTATAGGTGAACTCAACCAGAAGAGGATTAAGAGTAATCGGTACCCTCATGTGCTGTCATGTGGGGGATACGCGTAGTTAGAGGAGAGGTTGTACAAGCAAAAGCTTAACAACTTCGAACCATATCCGGTGAAGGGTCCACCATAGATACTTCGCAGCTTGTTGTCGACAGGGGACGAGCTGTGGGTTGAAAGAAGAAAGAAGAAGGATGGAACCTTCACTATGGCCAATGTAGAAGCTATTTCTCGCCCACTCGTGAGTTTTTTTACTATTTTCCTTTATTTTTTGAGAACTTATCGGTTTATTTTATTTATTGTCAAATGATAATATTTTTTTCTTCTTATAGGATCCTTTGTAACAGACATCAACTTCAGAAGTCATTGACACCACCGGGAGGAGGGATAAGCTAGCCTTAACCCTACAAAGAGATGAGCATCCTGGTTGTGTTCGAGCCATCGTTGGGCTGGTGGGGATAGTTGAGCACTTTAGGACTAGGAAGAAGCGCCCCGTCTCTTCCAACCAAGCACATATGGGGGCCCAAAATGGCCCACATGCAGTCTCAAATGCAGTCCCAAATGTCCCAAGTGGTTGCACGAGATGCCTGCACATATGGAAGAGATGAAGGCGCGAGATGTGGGCAGAGATACGATCCCGAGATGAAGTCTTACTTCACCAACATGGGTATGTCGTTACCTATCAACTTTGATGATTTACATCCATTTTCACCCCACACCCCGGCCAACGTGAACGCGAGCTTACCCTTCGACCAATTTGAAGTTCTAGCGGAGGTAATTCAGATTTTACAACCTAATTATATTTACATGCATGTTTATATTTTGACTAATCTTGTTGAATAATTACTTATAGTATGTTTTTGTTGTTGCGTAACTCTGCTTGTGTGGCTGTTGAGTAATTATTTATTTAGTATATTTTTAATGCTTCGGATGAGGGTTGTTATCCCGAGAAATTGTTTATTTTTAAGGGAAAACTCTATCTGTTTATTTTCCGGGTTTTTAGGTTATTTAACTTCTATGCCAAATGTTTACTTATTCTTATGCAGTCGGCGAGTTGCAAGCTAGCTTCTCATCACCCTCCCCTAGAGCATGTTGTGGCATTGGGTGTTGTTTTCCCATGGAAGGAAGATATTGTCGTTCACGGGACACCCCTTCCAACCGATGAGGTGAGGGTGAGTGTGAAAAAGGTGATGCATGGGAAAGGCGAGTACAAGTTGCTGATATGAGGACTGGACCTCTACACTCGTTGACGACTCAATTAACGCTTTTCTTCGTTGGCCCAAGAGTTTGGTCATCCTCACTACGAGTAATTCATTTTCATTAAAAATATTAGATTTAGCTGTTGTTAATATCACATATATATATTTTTTATTTTTTTATTGATTATTCACTAGGATATCGGGGACAGATCCGAGAGTGGGATGAAGGGCACCGGTGGCACAAGCAAATGTTCGGTGGCGCCCGTTCGTTGTCCGAAGAAGTCTCCTCTCAAATCCATTGAGGAGTCTCGCACGGATTGGTGTGCTACTCTGGAAAATTATGTGGAGACTCTATCACCACAACAACCGTTCATCTGCAGCATGATAGGTCATGCGTTTAGGCAATGTGAAGTGGATATGTCGGTCGTTGTCTTCCCATACGGCATACTGCAATTTTTGCACATGGAGGAAATCGACATATCCGCTATTACGCTTGGCATGATGTGAGTTAATATATTCGTAATCAGTTCTTTTTTTTACTATTAATTTCAATTTATAATTACATACAATTAATATGTAAGGTGACTGCATGAGATTAGGAACGAGTTCGTTCGGTTTCGAACCCTACTTCCATTATTAAAGGAACTGGGTTGAATCGTGAAGAACGAGTCACTTATATCTTCGACATCATGAAACATACTATGGATGATAAAACATTGTAATTGGTGGCGTTCAATGAGAGGTAAGTGGACAAATAATGAACTAATTAATTGATGAAGTTTTTATATGGTGTTATACATACTTATATAAAAATGTGTTATTTGAGGTTATGTAGCCACTATTGGATGCTTACTACCCTATATCTAAGGGTTAATATGGCCTACGGCTTGATCCTCCGGGTCGTGACGTGAGGAAGATATCAAGGACGTCATTAAGTCGTGAGTTCATACTTTTAATCATTTTATGTTGTTTTGTTAAGTAATCGTTCAATGGTATGTCTAACTTAAATTTTATTTTTCTGGTTGAAAAATAGTGCTCTACTCCTTTATTGGTATGGTGGAGGTATCAAAGACAAACAAGTGAAGAAAGCACATTCACTAATTGGCCCCGTCAAGGTGAGATTCTCTTGGTTATTAGAGTCTACTTTAGTTATTTTTCATTTCATATTACTTACTAGATACATAAAGTACTAATTAATTTTCTGTGTTAGGAATCTATTTTGTTATTTGTAGTGCTATAAACAATCAGGGAACGTGGAGTACGGTTTCTACATTCTCCGAGTACATGAAAGAGATTGTGACCGAACTCGATTTAAATGCTAGTCCCAAAGAGGTATAGTTGCACTTGTAATTGATTATATTCTTTTTTTCAACTTGATTAACACTTGCACTCGACCTAATTAATATGTCTTTTACAGCGTTAGTTACAATATTTCCCAAGAAAGAAGTCACCCACTCCCTATACAAATGAAGTGCTCAATGTGTTAAAACAAGGTTGGATAGAGTTTGTATATAACCGTATAAAGAAATATGTATATATTTACAATTATTTCTTCATTATTTGCTAGGTTAAGTTTATGACGTTAATAATCATACACGGTTATAGGTATAATATGTGTACATAGGTATGTATATTTTTTTACACTATCTTGTATCATATACAAAATGTGATGAGTATGTTATTTTGTATATATTCGGTGAAGAGTGTATTTGATTGTGGTTTGTATATGTGTTTGTATATGATTTTTGTACTGTACGGAAGGCAAGCAAATACAAGAAAAATTATTTTTAAAAAATCAAACTTGTGAGTACGGTTCTTAAGGCAAAACCATAGTCATAGGCTCACCTATGACGACGGTTCAAATGAAGGAAACATCGTCATAAGTGCTCTATAATAAGTTTTCTCAACTACAAAGGAAGGCATATGACGACGGTTCGAGATAAAGAAACCGTCATCACAAATTGACCTATGACTACAGTTTTCCCATCCGAACCGTCTTCATACGGTGACCTATGACTACGGTTTTGAGCTGTAGTCAAAGGTGGTATATACAACGACGCCCACATACACGACGCATGTTAACCATAGTTAAATGTCGTTTTTAGGGGTAGTTAAAAGTGGTTCCTGTAGTAGTGCTCAAACCTTAAAAATTGGAGGCGATTTTGATGAGTAAGCAATGAAGTGAAGCAAAGAAGTTGATTACTTGAATAAGTATCTTCATCATCGGGTGAGTCATTTTAGGTTTTTAAATTTGATGAATTTGAAAATGTTATTATGAATTGATAGTTAAATGTTGTTGTGAATTTCATGAATAGGGCTTTAAGCAAAATAAGGAGATATTATTTGGGAAATCTTGAATAATATTGAGATGAATAACAAAAGGCACAAATCAATTTGAGAAGGTTTACGAAAATCAACTATGATTTCTCCTTCTAGGGTTTGTTCCTGTGTTTGGAATTGATTTCTCACACCATAGATCATAACCAACTCCCTTTAATTTTTTTATAAACGCCTTTTTTGATTTTTAATTTCTTTTTGTGATTTATGTTTAATAAAATAAATCAAAATCCCAAAAAAAGGCTCCAGCGAGATAAGTTTCTAGAAGAATGGCATACTAATATGTACAAGAGTAGATTAGTGGCATCATTTGGTAAGAAAATAAATCAGGGATAATTTTAAATAAAATTCATAGTTAAGGGGTTGTTTTGTCTAAGAATTCCACTAAAGTAAATCCAAAAGTTACAATTCAAAACAAATAAGTAAGAACCACTCCATAAATATAAATATAATATATTTTAATCAATTTAGTGATGGTATAAGTATATATTAGTTCATTTACTCAGTATTTACTCTACTATTCCTCCAAACAAGGTTAAGTCACTACGTCCTAACTCTCCTCAAACTCCCAAATAAAGATCATGGATTTGCTCTTATTTACACTTTTTACTTAAACTTCTCCTTACTCTTATTTACTCTTACTTGGTTTGGCTTGCTTCTCTCCCAAACAGATCTTGATGTGCTTGAGGAGTATATATGATATAGCCAGGAACTTAGGCTCCTAGTTTCCTATTAACACTCAACCACATGCTGTCATTATATTTTAAAAAAATATAAGAAAAAAATTCAAATAAAGCCACCCACTAGTTTTAAGCTGCTTCTTTTTCTCCACTTTGTTGCTATCGTCATTTTTCATCCAGATGCTTATGTCTCTCTCTCTCTCTCATGTTCATCTCTCACTCTCAACTTGCTTCATCTCTAATCAACCTCCTGTTCCTCTCAATTTTTTTCCTCATCATCATTGACCCAGAATTCTCTAGTCACCACATTCGAGTGCCAATGCAAACCCCAATTCAAAATAAGTGTAAGAAGACGAATGAGCAGAAGCGAAGAAGAAGGCGAATAGGAAGAAGAAGAATCTAAAGATAAAAATTAACAATAGCAATTAAGGAAGAAGAAGATGAATTAGCATAATCAAACCCATTAGATTTGTTGAAGAAAAACCCAAGAAACATGTTTTAAATCTCTCTGTGAAACTCCGGGCAAAGAATGAAGCTCTCAAAGTCGACGAACGCAAACCATTCAGTTCGTTTTCCTATGTGTTCGTTCTAAGTCCTATAATTGTTCACTTTTAGTTACAGTATTGTTTATTTTCAGTCTAAATATTGTTCATTTTCAGCTTGTTGTGTTCGATCTGCTCTAGAATTGAGCATTACGTTTTTTCTAATTGAGTTTTTTGTTTCTTCTTGTTGAGCATTATGTTTCTTATACTTGAGCATTTTGTTTCTTATACTTGAGCATTCTGTCCTTCTTAATTTAAGCAAAGCTTTTTCTCTCGTGTTCATTCTCGATCCAGTAAATATTCACCTTCGGTTCTAACATTGTTCATTTTTAGCTAAGGATTGTTTATTTTTAGTTTAAATTCTAACATTGTTTATTTTTTGCCTAAGTATTGTTCTCTATGAATTGCACACCTAGAAACTGATTTAGTATATATTTTTATAAAAAAGCGAGTCTTCCTAAGAAACCGATTTAGTATATATTTTTATAAAAAAAAACAGTCTTCCTAAAAGCTGAAATTTGTAACTGCTACCTAAAAAAATATAATTTATTTTTTTAAAATAAATGCATATGTGTCGATGACATGGTCACTGACATGGTTCGAAGTATAAACTCTCATAAACATGTGATAAATTGTCATGCTTGAGAGGAGAGTAAAAAGGAGTTTGTGAGAATTAATAAGAGCATTTGCTCCTTGTTACCCTACTTGGAATCGGTTTATCTATCTAAATCTATGTTATATATAAAGGGAAGAGTAAAGTGCTGTATAAATTTTAATTTGCCATATTTACCCCTTCTTTAACTTAAATTTTAAGAATAGAAATGTTATTATGTTTAATGTACTTAACCTCTCTCTCCAATTACCACCCCTCCCCTCTTTCTCTCTCTCCAGCTGCTCCCCCTCTCTCTCCAGTTAAAACCCCCTCCGCCTGCCTCTCTCTCGTCAAAAAGTGCAAGGTACAACCATGTGTACGTTGCACTTGTGCATACCCTATATAATATATCTAAAACTATAAATGGGCCACGCTGATACTTTCCAAAGCCCAATTCTCACTGATGCTTTACGAGATACCATGCTCGATCAATCCTCACCGATGCTTTCCAAAGCCCAATCCCCCAACTACACTGAAGATAAATATTTCTCTAATTTGTTTCCAAATCAAACTTAATTGCTGCAAACAAACCCTAATCGAATAGCAATTGATGGATTTTGAAGATAATAGAATTGCTTGAAGCGAGCTATTACTGATTGAAGAATTACAATTATTAGAAGTTCAACAAGAACCTGAACCTGCTGAATTAGAAGTTGAACAACAGCCTGAACCTGATGCAATGGAAGAAGAAATTGAAGAAGGAGAACTACAACAATTTATCCCAACCACAGGTGAAGGTACGTATGATTTATGCTAAATATATGAGTTATTAGAAACATGTCTGAAGTTATATTACTTGTGTAACTTGTGTTAATTTGTTAGTTTTCATATTATTGCACGTTACATGTTTGATAAAATTCCTTAAAGACAATATTCTTAAAAGTTAAATCACGAGGTATAAAAAGATACACTTCGGAACCATTAAAGGTACACTAATTTGCTGATAAAGATACACTTCGGAACCATTAAAGGTACACTACATTAACAAACAATATAAACAACTAATAACAGTATTTACCTATTCAAGTTGTTCTATTTTATTTCTCTTATAAGTTATTAACCTAAATTGCAGATGCTCAAAATCAAAATCTTACTGAGAAATTATATGAAGAGAATGTTAAATTTGAATTAATGGGGAAAACGGTCAACTCCGAGCAAGAAGCATATGATCCGTATAACAATTATGATTTAATGGTGGAATTCAACATTCGTCGCCACAATAACAGACCTAGAACAGATGGCACTGGTATAACTATGAAGAGGTATTGTTGTGCGAAACAAGGAAGTAAGAGACAAAGTGGGAAAAATGAAGAAGAAGGTGACAAAAGGGCATACATCAAGAAAGTTACACGAGTTGGTTGCAAAGCAATGGTTCAGTTCTCGATGAGACGTAAATGGTGTGTGGACTGTCGTGAGACATGATAAGCTGCACAATCATCCATTTTGCAATGTGAACAAACATCACTTTGTGAAATCTCAACGAAAAGTGACTAGTGCTGAATTAGAGTTAGTGAAACTAATGAAATCATGTAGAATAAAAGTTTACGATACCGTGAAATTATTGAACAAGGAGGTACGCGGTTCACCTACCCTCGGGTACCATCGGAGATGCATATAATATGCTTGTTGCGAGATAAAAGAAAGCACTTGGATGGTACTGATAGTAATACTTTAATGGGAATATTGAGGAAAAGGAAAGTTGAGGATGTCAACTTTTACTTTGACTTTGAACTTGGCGAAGGATCAAGTCTCACTAGCATTTTTTGAGGGATAGCATGATGAGAGAAGATTATGATCTCTTTGGAGATATGATTATATTTGACACCACATACAAGACCGACAAATACGACATGATATGTGCACCATTTGTTGGAATAAACCATCACAATAAGAATATAATGCTTGGATGTGGGTTCATTTTGAATGAAAGGATAGAGTCATTTATCCGGCTTTTTCAAACTTTCTTGGAATCAATGGGTGGAAAGCATCCTAGGACTATAAGGATAGACCAAGCACCTTCCATTGCTGCTACTATCAAAGTGTTATTTCCACAAGCACATCACAGACTATGTGTGTGGCATATTATTGAAAATTTAAAGAATCATATAAGAATGTTGAGATGTCGGGAGAATTTCACAGACAAATTCAACCATGTACTCATGGGTTGTGATATCGAAGAAGAATTTAATCATTATTGGACTAGGTAAGAGCTTCATTGCAGCTTCTTTTTCAAATTAATTAATTTTGTTATCTTAATGTGAAAAAGATACCATGTAAAAGACTAAAAGTTCACTGCAGTAATAGAATTGATACCCTGCAAATAAAGTAAAGGTTCACTACACAATACTATATTGAAATGATCTTTAGGACACATTCATATAGAAAGGAGTATATAGAATTGATACTCTGCAAGTTAGTAACGGATTAACAAAAACATTTGCCTTATCACCATTTACCTAATCCTTTTGTTTTCTTTTGATTTTCCCAGGTTGACTACAGAATACAATTGTGCTTGAAAATGATTGGCTCAAGAAGCTTCATAGAAGTAGACATCATTGGTGTCCGGCTTTTGGTAAAGATTTTTTTCCGGAGGCATCTTATCTTCCCGGAGGGTCGAATCAACCAATCACTCAATTTCTTGCAAACTTCAAGCAACTACCGATCTTTGTGAATTTTATAATAACTTTCCTGATGTGGTAGCTGAGTGGAGAAGTAAAAAGAACGGAAAAGACTATGATTCTTGTGATCGAAGGCCGAAACCTGTTTTGCCCATGTACATCTATTGATTCACGCAACGGAAGTGTATACGGCTGAAGTGTATCATATTTTTCAACAAGAGTACAAAAAAGGAGTATCTTGTGCACAGGCCAAAATCCAAGAGACTGCTTCATATTTAATATATAGAGTATGGAAGGAACAAGTTGATGAATTTTTCCACATTGTTAACATCAATTGGGTCAATGAAATAACTTCTTGTACATGCAAAAAATTTGAAGAAATGGGAATTTTGTGCTTCCATATCTTGAGGATATTTAACATGTATTATGTCAAGAAGATAACTGAGAAATATATATTGGATAGATGGAGGAAAAACATCAAGGCTTGGGAAGGTGATAATAATGCAAGATATTTCAAGCAAATCTACCGGCACTTCTTCATCGGTTTGACGGTTGCAAGCACTGCGAAAATTTAGTACCCTCATAATTGCATCTGCCACAAATGAGAAAACAAGAGCTTTTTGGGACGAATTGTTTGGAAAGGCTAAGGATGCTCTTGAAAAGGATATTGGCCCAATACACCATTGTGGATCAGAAGAGGAAAATGTAAACTCAAGAGGAATAGTCCAAAATCTCAATAAGACAAGGGAAAAAGGGCAAAGAAATAAAAGAAAAGTAAGCATAGCTAAAAAGATGAGCAATCAAGTGAAGGCAAGAAAGAAGAATGCTTCAAAGCAAGCCATAAATAGCATTAGCCCTCATAACATAAGCCCAAACATTCCAAGCAGCTCGGTGAAGACATGTTGTGGATGTTGAAGAACATACATGGAATTCATTGATGATTGCAAATTGATCATTGAAGACGTCGATATTGAAGAACTTTTTTGAGCACCTTTATATTATTAAAACATATATGGTACATTTATTGGTTATTATTAGAAACTTGCACGATAATAGATTGTGATTATTATTGGTTGTTATTGACTCTTATTAATTGTGACACATTGATCGCTTCAATTTTTATAGAACTTTAGTGTACTTTTTATCTATTGCAGTGAACCTTTTCTCTATTGTAGTGAACCTTTAACTACGATTTATAAAGTCATGAAACGTGACTTTTTCTAAATTGCAAGGAACCTTTTTGAAATTTCAGTGAACCTTTTCCACATTATAGTGAATCTTTTCTCTACTACTATAGTGAACCTTTTTCAAATTTATTATACAATCTTCTAATTTTATAAGATGCCTTCTATAATCATTCAATTGCTTGCACAAACTTTCATTCACCAACTGCAATTATACCAAAATATATACCTTATACAATTAAAGTTGAACATCATCTCTTAATGCAGATGTCTCGATGATATACAATACAGACTTAAACCAACGAATAGCAGTAATGCAATAAATTGCGGGCTCCAATAGAAAACACAAGATTAATTCCTACTAAATAAACAAAACAACCCCTAAAAAATCTAAACGAAAAGAGCAGCCAACACAAACTCTACACATAAATCCAGAAGTCAATTTGTTCAATTTGATGTCCTTTGCGAGTACAAACGAAACTTCCTCCCTCTCACCCTTGGGATGAACAACCTGTTATGAAACTTCCACATGAATCCTTGGGATGGACAACCGAAAACCTGTTATGTCCATGTACTTCTATTGATTCATGCAACGAAAGTGTATATGGCTATGAAACTTTCATTCACCATACATAAGCTACAAATTGTCTTCTATAATCATTCACCTGCTTGCACAAACTTTCATTCACCATATATAAGCTACAAATTGTACCAACTACAACTATACCAAAAAATACACCTTCTATAGTTAAAGTTAAACTAAAACATCATCTCGTTAACAAGAGAAAGTGTCTTGTATACAGTTAACCTAACCCTTGATGTTACCATGCAGCCTCCCACTTCTCCTTCTTGCAGGTGCACCTTCCTGCTCATTCTCTAATTGAAAACCACTAAAGGACAACTCTTTTATAATTCTATTTTGGTAATTTTGACACTTATTTTCATTCAAAGAAGAGAGTTCATTTTGATCATTGACGATTATACTTGCAATAATATTTGGCCCTTAATTTCTTCAATAATGCATCCTGTAGAAGGAAAAAAAGAAATATAAGAAACTCAATCAATAACATCTTATAAACTCAAAAAGTATTTCAACTTACATTGCATTTCTTAAATCCAAGCATCCCATTTTTCAGGATCTCCCTTGTATGTCTCCATGTGTCGTATTGCATAAATCCCCGAATCATGATATGATTCGTCCGAAGCAATAGTTGTCCACGACAATTTCAAATGTTCAAGTTGGAAACTAGCCAAAGAAACAACTTTACCCCTTGTTGATCTTGGGATTCTATTTATACAACGATGATAGTATTCCGAAAAGCAACGACACTGGCAAAAACAAAAGAGCATGGTATAGTTAGATTACATTTTTGCATAATTTTCATAGAACTTTAGTGGACCTGTTTTCTATTACAGTGAATCTTTTTTGTAATGCAGTGAACCTTTTCTCTAATGCAGTGAACCTTTTCTCTAATGCGGTGAATATTTAACTATGGTTTAGATAATGTTTAACTGTAATATCACAAGGTAGTTCTAATTCAAAAAGAAGAAAAAAATGATAAAATTAAGGTAGAAGATTACGAAGAGGTAAACAATGGTATAATAACTCTGACTTTTCTCACTTTTCCGAGAAACATTATCGATAATCTCCACCTTCTTTTTCAACAAATTGAAACACACGACAAAGTAACGCCTATTGTGGAATACAGGAAAGAATATCCGCACATATCAACAGAACTTTTAACATCATATGAAAGCAACGTCAAGCCAAGCAACTGAAATGCAAATACAAAAAGATCTTACCATATTTGACTTTAGAATGTCAAGCCAGGAAGTCATTTGAATCTCATCATCTATAACTTTTTCAAAAGATTTAAACTTCTCCATGGAATATTCACTATCGTCACCCCCACCTTTAAGCTCCATCTACGTCATAACATTTAAATTAATTGAACATGGACTATAAAGAGTAAGCACAAACTAAAGTATCTTAAAAACAACAAATTACTTACATATGGAGTACACCCAAAAAAGAACCTTGACGGTGATTGAGGACCCTTCACTTTTTCCGAATGATTTAGTAAGTATGAGAATAAATCAATCACATTAGGATCCAAATGATCCGCACACCCTGCAGTTCTAATCACCGATCTAGGAACCTTGAAATGTACATCGGCAAATAATATTTCACTGAAAAAAAAATTGGATGTATGGTGACCTCAAATAATACTTCACTGAAAATAAAAATTAACATCTAATAAATTTATGAGAATAAAAACTTCTTACAGGATTACCTCTCGGGATGAATTTCATCAATCGGAAGAAAACCCCAATCGAAATGCACTTCTCCTTAACGAGTCAAAGACTTCAAGGCATCAATGTGCCTTTGGAAGTATGGTGACATCAAATAAAGCCCTTGCAATTTCTTCCTTAGTGGTTGAACACTTCGATATCTTAGCTCAACTGGGGCTGCATTGTATATGAGTACTCGATCCACTTCGAGGATCTCCTTCATCACCAACACTTCGTTGATTATGACCTTCAGCAACCCCAGGATCCCCGGGACTTGGTTGATTATGACCTTCTACATCCCCATGACTTGGTTGATTAGGCGGTGGCTGAGATGAGGTGAAATCAAATCCTAAATCAAAACTTGGAGGTGTAAAGTTGCCTGGACCGGAAGTCCGATCATAAGTCCTGGCCAATTCAATGCAAGCCTCCCAAAATCCTTGATCATCTGCAAACAAGTTGTCATCTTGACTTAAAGGAGGTGCCTGTTTTCCTATATCGGGATTTTGACGTTCACCACCATGAAGATTTTCGCACTACGCAGATGGACCAGCTTCGTCCTTAAAAACTTCCAATTTCGAGCACTAAATTAATACATCCACCAAAGTACCTTCAACTTTGGACATGGCGGAACTCACTGGAAACATCCTACGCACTTCACCAACCTACCGAACAACATCAACTAAAGCATTTGAAAAGTTCTTCACGGACGTAGAAACTTTATGAATGCATGCCTAAAAAAAAAAGACCTTGTACAAGAGAAAAGGTACCCTTCACATGACAAAAGGTACACTAAAAAAGACAAAAAGATAACATGAAAGAGGATACATTGTCAATACCTTTTTGACCTAACTTCTTCGTCAACTTCATCTTGAATGTCACATTCTCGTGAATCCGATACCACAATTCTATCATCTACAACCCCTTTTCCAAAGCACCCAACCGATTTTCATTTCATAATTCATTTTGTCCAAAAGATCTTTCCCAGTCCAATTTGATAAAATAGGAAATCTCCTTCCAATCACTCTTGTTTTGAAGAAGACACGATCCACATAGCAAAGTTATAATTTAAGATAAAGAAGAAAACAGTTCATTAGAACATAAATTTCTACAAAAAAAAAACACATTGTACTCTAAAAATTTATATGAATTAGAGTATTTACCATCAAGAATAGAATTGGGCCTCTAAATATTCCATTTGGTTTCAGCTTCCATGTGTCCGTACACTTAACCAAACTATCCAATGTATATTTACACCAATTCACGTTCTTCACCTCTTGCAAATTGAAAACACTTTTCAGCACAAGATGATTAACCTTTAGACTTTGATGGCCCTTAATAATGCAAGTAACCACATAAACAACAAAGTTCCTTTTAAAATCATCACCCCTTGCCTTTGATGTTTCAATTTTCAAGAAGTTGATATGTCAATGGAAATTTCCCATCCCATTGACTCTTCCACTGATTAACATATTCCTTATAAAAAGTTGGTTCATTTTTTTCGCCTCTTCAACGTCTTTAAGTCCCCTTTGAAAGCCTAATGTCAAATACACATCTTCTTCTCTAATGATCAATTCATCATTTTCCAACTTCAATGATCGTCTGCAAGTGTCAAAGTTTTCAACAAGCCATCTAGATAGCCTTGACGGGATTACATCAATTTTCAAACTAAGTAAAGAACCAAAACCCAGCTCAATAATATCTCTCTTCTGTTCCACCAATACATTTGAAAGAAAGCTAACTAAAGAAGAAGGAGACATTCTTCTATTCAATTTGATAGGATCATGTTCCATACCGTAAACATCTTTATCACCTAAACAACCAATAAAGATTGATTACAATCTTAATAAAAAAAAAGTATTTAAAAGAGTAAATTAAATTAAATAGCAATTAAACGTACCAAGATTATTAGTTTCTTGCGGTGAAACTTCCGAACGAGTTCTTTTATATTTCTTACGTGCAACGATCTTGACTCGCTTTTTCCTCATGCTATTATCATAAGAAAGAAAACAACAACCTTTAATAAGCTAATAGGACAACAGAAAATATATAACCCTGAAAAATAGAAAAGGTACCCTGCAAATGACAAAAGGTACCCTGCACAACTTAATTTCGATAAAGACTCAATCAAACTTAATAGCAGTTCAAGGTGACAAAAGGTACCTCGCACAGGACAAAAGATACTCCTGAAAAACGAAAAGGTACCTTGCACACTACTACATCTTACTTATTGCAGCAGATGACAACGAGGACAAAAGGGATAGAAAATTAAAGATGGATGTGGGGTATGAAAGTTGGGTTAAGAAGGAGCACCATCTAAAGACAGCAGTTTGCAGCAAGTACGACTCTACATGGAATTCAACATACTTCATCACCGTTTCGGTTTCAGGCTTCGGAAGTTGCATTTCTATTTTTCTTTGCTTAGTTTCCTAGCTTAGTACTACCTTAGATAGAAAACACATAGTGGAACTTAGAACTGATTGCACTCGGACAATTACCTTATAGCAAACACATATCCATCTTTCCTTGACAGATTTACCTAGGCTCATCAAGAGTTTACAAATGATAATGTTGTAATCTCTCCATGATTGCCCAAGTAAAAAGAACTTACATGTGAGTTCTAAGAGGAGAAAATAAGACTAAGAAGCTCTATCCATCCCAATTTACCTGAGTGCATCATTTTCGGTGGCTCAAGAAAATGTGAGTCACAAGTTACAAAGCACTCAACGAATATCTAAGTTAGAGGCGGACTTCAATATCTTTGAAGAGCATAAATTTTTCATGAAATTATGTTTCGAACTATGTTTTCAAGCCAAGAAGGAAGTGCAATACAATCATCCCAAGTAAAAAAGTGGAGCCATAATGCTAGATCCGCAAATCCCGAACACTATTTGAGAAAAAAAAGAAAAATTCGTACCAGTCGTAATCCGCCATGGAATTAGGTTAATAAATCTCCTTGTTCGGGCAACATTAACAACAAATCCCACATAGTTTCTCTTTCAATTGTTGTGTGTATCCAGCAGAGAACATTTATTTTAGTTTTTAAGAGAAAGGGTATATGATGAGAGGTTTCTCAAGAAAGCGGACCCAAATTAAATTAGACGACCAAGGTCTGCAGAGACACACTAAAGAACGATGTATACAACTAGAATCATTCCACCCATACCCCACCGCATGCACACATCAAGGGTGCCAGGATATAAGCTCTAATAATAATCTATTATTCCATACTTGGATTACCCAAAATATTCATTTCTGTACTCTACCATCGACTTGATAGTTTATCATTATGGCCTACCACCATTTCAAGTGCTATAAAGTTGACACGATAGTGATTTAGGACATAGTTACTAAGAAAGCGCCATAATCTACCCCCAACGCATTCCAGGGACAAGCAATCTAAAGTGAGAGTTAAATCAAATTTGTGAACTAAGTGCCAATCCACATTCCAGATTAAGGGATGCAAGAGGCATTCTTGCTAAAAATGCATTAGGACTTAGGATACTTGAAGCAAAACTTTGAAAATGTCCTCAGCCACAAAAATTGCAGTTGTAAACAAATACTATACTCATTGCTTTGCTAGCCCATCTTAATGACAATAACACTAATACTCGGCAGACAGTTCACTTCAAGTCGTTGCAAACTCTTCCAAACATAAGGACACCACATTATGCTTCCAAGCTCGGCGAGTAGCAATTCCTTAAGTTTGCTAAATGTTAGATGGAAAAACAAATTGTAACAACCATATGTTTTTCTTTTTTTACCTTATAGCCAAGTGAACCATCTTTTTGAGGAATGGTTTATAGCAGACAATCTAATCAATATATTCGTCAGCTCGGATCCCATATCAATTTTGCCAAAGTCTATCTCTAGACATGTGCATCCACCGAGATAACACAAACTCACAAAAGTTCAAATCATGCAGCCATAGCAACCTCTTCTAGGTTTCATACATTTCAAAACTTTAGAGGACCACATGCTCCTCCTCCAAAAGCCATTCGAAATTTCCCAATGCTACACCAGAAATTATGTACGTAATTATACAATTTGTGATAAACTAGTCTATTTTTTCAGTCACTGGAACAAAACAATTGTCGCACACAACTCACAATGGGATACTAAACATCAAGACCACAGAAGAAAGCTAGACCAGGAGAGTAAATAATAGAAACCGACAATCACAAGAAAATGCAAGAGGATGATATTTCAATCAATTGGTAAAAAGGGCAAGTATCACACAACAACATCAAGAAAAACACCCAAAAAAGGCAGGAAGATCTATTATCTATATCCGCATACTAATTGTGGTACCTCGTTTTTGAAAGACTTTTTCTGTTGAGAAGCATACTTGACTGCAGAAGTATACCTCCTAAGTCAAGTGCTCGATGTAACAGAGTAGTGTGAATAAAGCTCCAATGTAACGAGTAGTGTGAATAAGATTCCACAAATCCTAGCAAAAGGTCATTATCGATAGTGATGCCCATTCTCGGGCACACAAGTACAAATAGATCTCAAATGACATCAAATAACTGAATTGATGAATAGATACATGTGTCGTGTACAGGAAGTGTGATCCCCAATGGTAGGAAAATTTAATAATGAAATAGAATAATAAAAATGAAAATCAAACAAATTAGAACCCTAGAATCACAACAGGTAATTTCATTGACTCAATTAGTAATATTTTCACCAGTTGTAAACCCTAGAATATAAAATTGAAAACAGAGAACAATGAAAGTGAAATCGAACAACTATAAAAATTTAAACATCCCTTACTTTGTTTCAGCATTTTGAGAAGAAAGCCCGGGTACATCCATCGAAAGTAGCAAGCTACAAATTAGAGAAGAAAAACAACCGCAAAATTGAGTCCGAAAACGATGAACGAAATTAAACCTTCGAAAACTGAAAAATCATCTCCAAATACAAGAAATTGGAACTTACGAAAGAGATAAACAAGAAATCGAGTTGGAATGAGCGCGCGAAACCTCGAGCAATCCTCACCGATAGAAGTGTAGAAGAAATTAGGGCACAATTCTTACTGGGGAGAGCAACGAGAAGCTTTCCACTGATCGAAGAAGAAAGTGAAATGAGAGGAGAGAGAAAGCCGAGAGCGGGAGGAAGAGAGCAGTGTCTTTTACTAATTGAAGGTCATGTGAGTAGCCGTATGTATATTATAATATACATACGGATATATTATATAATTTTCCTCTCTCTGTCTTTCTCTCTCTCTTACCCAAGTCCCATTAATTTTTTTATCAAATTTATTAACTATTTTTTTATGCAATTTATTAACTATTTTTTATCTAACATAATTATAAAGATACATGAAGATTTTTTTTTGTATATATTAACTACCCTTGATAAAATAAGAAAATCAAAATTACCTTAAAAAATTAAATACATAAAATCTAAATTTAAGTTTGGACTTGGATAAATAAATAAATATTGTTGACATAAATTACCTTTATAACATATAGAATTTAGATAATTTATTCCCTTTATATATCTACGTATCTATCTATTTTGTATATAAGGCCAAGACTTCTCTATTATTTTATAACTTTTACTTTTCTTTTTTTTTTTTACCCTTCATATAACTTATATTTTAAGGATAAAATAGTCACAAATTATTAAATCATTAAACTTATCTAGGTAATATATAAAGATAATCCCTTTTTATTGTTTTATAAATTTTAATTTATCAATTATATCCTTATTTTGCATAAACTTATAGAGATTAGTTACTCATACATAAAAATAATTATTTTTAAAAAATTAAATTAAAAATTAAATTTAAAAAACCACTCACGTCTAACATTTTCAAAGCACATGTATATATGATTCAATTTAACAGTGAGTTAATGAAATGATTAGTTTATTTATTTATTTTATTGTTTGGTAATTGTGTATAATTTCTCTCTAACTCTCCTTCGGATTTGTTGAAGATTTATGCCAACGAGACCACCATGGAGATTATGATGATGTACATAGAGAATTTGATTACTTTCCAAGTAAGTGTAATACTCGTTGTTAAAAATTCAATATATTTTGAGCTAAATTTTCACATATGATCCATACGTACTAATATAATCTACTATCTATTAATGTCTGCGGGTTTTTTTTTAAAAAAATAAAGAAAAGATGAAAATGCATACTTTAGAGTCGAACTTTATAAAAACACCTTTTTATTTCCCACATATCTATCTATATTTATATCTATATCTATGTTATATATAAAGGGAAGATGGATTTAATGTTGTATAAATTTTGATATACCACATTTACCTTTTTTAACTTAAATTATAGGGTTAAAATTGTCACTTATAATTATTTTATTTTCATTTGCCAAAAAAAAATTTATTTTTTTATTTTTCTCTCTTCTCCTATCCCTTTCTCTCCAGGTTACCTCTCTCTCTATGCAGCTACCTTCCTCATTTTTCCTTTTTCTCTTTCCCTCTCTGCAGTTACCCACCTACGCCCCCTCCTCCCTCCTCTCTCTTTCTCTAAATTGTTTATTAGATTTTGTAACAACCCGACTCTAAATCACATTATTTATTTTAAATCACATTATTTATTTTAAATCACATTATTTGTTTTATTAATTACACAATTTATACAATTGAGCACGTGCACTTCAATTCGAGATTTTGTATTTACATTATCCTTATACATGTGTTATGCGGCTAAGGCGACGAGGTGGCCCTAATAAAAATTTCATAATAAGATTTTAATTTGTGAACATCGTTATTAAAATAAAATTAAAAGTAACAATAATAGAAAACAAAATAAATAAAATAAATAAATAAAAATAAAAATAAAATTTTCAGATTTTTTAAAAGAAACATCCGAAACGAAAAAAAAAAAAAAAAAAAAAAAAAAAAGAAGGAGAGGCGGTTAAGACCAAAATATATCGGGACTTCAGTTTGCTTCCCCTGCTTCCCTGCTTCTTCCCCTTCATCCTCCCCTGCCTCACCATCTCTCTGCTGCTGCTTGCTTTCCTCTCCGGCCACCGGATGCCACTAACGCCGGCCGAAGCCGGCGCTAGGCGCCGCCGGCGGCGCCCTCTCACACTCTCGCGCGATGGCTCTCTCTCTCCCTCGCGTGCTCTGCTTCGCATCCCTGTTTCTTCCCTCTCGCTGGCGTCGCCTCCTTCGGCCAAGCACGGCCGACGCCGGCTGGAAGACCGGCGCCGGTCACCGTTCGCTCCCTCTATCTCTCTCACTCTCTCGCGCCCTCGCTCTCCGCGCGTTCCGCAGGGTGCGGCTCGGTTCCCCTGCCGCGGGCCATTTCACAGCCAACCACCGGCTGCTGCAACCGCCGGAGTTCGCCGCCGGTGCTGGCCGGTGGCCGCTCGAGTCCAGCTGTATCGCCATCACTCCACCCTCCTATTGGCTTCCATCTCAGTGAATTCGAAGGTAAAACTCTAGACCCTAAATTATCAATTTCATTATCTATTTGAGCAATTGTAGCTGTAAATTGAAGTATGATTAGAAATGTATTTGTGGAGTGAATTCAAAAGATTAAATTGGGGAAAATTCGAATTGGTGTGAATAAGCGAGTTGTGGCGGTTCGATGGTCCGATTGTGTATGAATGTAAACGAACGTGATTTTCCGGGGAGACTGCGAATCGGTGAATGAGTTTAGGGAGGTTTTATTGTAGAATTTAGCAAGTGGATGGAATGGTTACATTTTGCAAATAGCTAGAATTGAACACAAAGGAAGAGAAAGAAATAGGCGGGGAGGATGAAGTCGGATAGTAGAGGGTGTAAGAGGCATGGGGGACATTTGAACATTTGGTATGCTTAATTGGGATGTGAATACGAGTTACGTCGAGAAAATAACGCTTAGGCACTTAAATTGGTGTATATGTATGAGTTTTGGGCAATTCGGCAAAGTTGTGAAACCTTCCGATGGAAGGGCATTTGATGGATTAATTAATTATTTAACTATAGGTTTTGAGTGCGAGAGAAGGGAGAAGTGAGGAAGGAATTAAGAATAAGTGTTTGGGCACGTATATATATATTCACCATTTTCAATCCAAGTCAACTAGCAAATCAAATAACACCAACATCATTGGACATTTAGATAGCCTAATCAACTTCTTTAATTAATATAAATTATATTCAATAAACGCAGTAAAGCTAGCAATACAAACATAAGGTTAATCGATCTTCATGCGAATATAGGAAATTAAATAAATTATTAAAGCTTATACAAATTCAAATATTAAAACTCAAGAAATGCGTTATTAACAACATAAACTCATTTTAAACGGAGCTGAGGCCACTTCCGTTGCCGAATAGCTGATAACTCAAATTTCTGCAAAAGGGGAGAAACAAATACTCTCAATTCGAGTACGTTCATTGCTCGTACCTTTCGAAAATTCACATGTTTCATCAAATCTCAACATTTCTCATATACATAATTAATAATGAATCATTTGCAAATCAAGTTTTGCCACCTAATCAAGTGGTCCCCGCTCAATCATCAATTATCGGGGCTTATGCCCATCAATTATCAATCATCGGGCGTATGCCCAACCCGCGCGGCTTCAACTCGGGTTCTCGGTCGGCCCGGGAGGTGTGCACCTTACTAAGATCGTATCAATTATCAAGGGGATCCACTTTCGGATAATAACCGGCAAGCAAGTTTTACTTATATATTCTCTCCCCTGATTTCAAACTAAAATGAATTGAAATGCGCGCGCTCAATTAAAATATTTTGCAAAGTTATTTTACGAGTGCGGGAATGTTCGTGCTGAGTTTCGACTCACTCTTCCAAATATTTTACTTGTTTTTGTTTTAGGAAGAAGCATTGGTGAACAACCAACCATTCACCAAGTCCGACGAAGGCAAACCCTAACCAGCCACGTGGCATTTGGGAGTCCGAAGGTACATAGACGCTCACGGTGATTTTACGTTCAACCGGGGTTAGGTATGGCCTTGGGAATTATTGTACGTCGTATACTAATTTGTGGACTAGACAAAAGTCTAGGTTGTATACGTTTTGTGTTGCTAAACCGAGTAAACGGTATTTTGGGAAGACCTAACTACTTGGGTAATAAGTAGCTACCCCTAACAGACATTTTTGGAAATATGACGGTGGAGGCACAAATCGTACTTCATTTTATTTCAATTATTTAGCCTTGTCTTTTTTTTAGGACGGCGGTGACGCCTTCGATCGTTAACTTCCGCTGCGACCTTACCTAATACTCTCGAATTAGAGAATTATTAAGTAATGGTAACTGGGGGCGTTACAGATTTCAATTATAAAATATATTTTTTATATTTATTAGATTCCAATTGCAATGAATATTTTTCTAAATTGTTAATTGCATGGGGATTGTATGATTTTTTCATGTTGTGATATATACTTTTTAAATGGAAAGTTATGATGTAGGCTTTGTTATATCTTAACCATTCGATTATTAAATTTAAATTATTGTAATATAATTACTAAATTTCTTTATTTTTTATGGACGGTAAACAATTATTACATTGATCTTAAAACTAGTATAATTTTTTTCAATTAATATAAGTTACTTTGTGATTTGATGGCAGTTTTTTTTTTTTAATTCAATATACCATTGCTCCCTACTCAAACTTTGTTTTTCTCTTTATTAAATGTTTCCTTCTTAACACTCGTAAGATTTTATATACATTTGTTCAATATTTTATAAAATCATTCTAAATACACAAATAATAGATCCTAAATTTACATTAGTATTACCCATTTTAAGTATGCTCACTTACCAATTTAATAATTATATATTATTGTCTTAGTCATCATAAAAATACCAGATTACAAGGTGCTTGAGAAAAAAAAAAAAGGACAAACATGATTCTAACGATTAATATATGGTACTTAAAAGTTAGAAAAATCACATACTTAGAGCAAGAATGTTTGATATATTGTCATGAACTTCAAGTCTTATTGATTTTGTTCTTTCGTAATAAAAATAAAAGTTCATACTTGATTTATTTAATTTTGTATTCTTTTTTCATCTTTTAAATATTATAGTCCAACGCTTACCCTTTTAAGATTTAATTCTTTATTAGTTATTATGCAAATATTATTTTCATTAACTTAAACTGTCGTTGTTCTCTTTTATTTAATTTATTAATATTTACCACAATATAAGTTCAAATACGATAAAAATTATTATATATCAGTCGTACACAAAATTAGTATATATAAAATTAAGTGTTCCTACATGCATTTATCATTTGTCACTATCCTAATAGTCTCCCTAAGATAATTAATGGTATAAAAAAACAAGTAGTCAATGTATACAATATCATAGTAATTATGCTGGAAAGTTATGATCTATATTAATTTTTTTGATAGCATATCATAATTATACTATAAAAACGTAATAACCTTTTAAATTCTTGAAATTAATTTTTGAATTGAAATTGAATTTAATATCATAGTAATTCTTTCAGTTTTCAAATGTTTGTGCAAAGACTAATTTATGCTTATAAATACCAAATCGTGTACACTCATACCCACATTGGCCAAGAATGCTAAAATTATCAATCCCACTACCCCACGTTTAAATAAGATTAGCCCTTTCTAATTTTTCTTTTATATATATGGAAGGCTATTAGAGTATCGATCCATTTTATCATAACTTTTTAGTTTTTTACACTTCGACCATTGGGTGATAATGAATCGGGAGGGATTTGATTGTCTTTTTTGTTTTTGATGCAGATTCAATATCTTATTGTTGATTTTGAGGACCAATTCTTGAAAGATAAATGTTGCATAGTCTCCAATTCAAGTTAAATTTAAGTATGTGACTCATTAATCTTTCATTCTCTCTATTTGCTTAATTTATTTATTAGTTGTATATATATTAGTTTTTTTAAAAATATTTTTATATTGTATTATGTATATGAAAATTTGTTATATTTTATCTAGTATATATTGTTCAAAAATATATTCAACCCTAATTAATTATTGATGAAAAATCCGAATCTAATACTATAATTGAAATGTTTTTGTTTAGATCCATTGCAAACCCACAAAAATAAATTTTAAAAAAAAGCCTACAATAGCATTCTTAATTAGGCAACATTTATTACAGCAAACCCACGAAAATAAATTAAAAATTAACATGCAATAGAATTCTTAGTTAGGCAATAATATAATATTTTTCTTACCCATAAAATTTTAAAATCTGAAATAAAAAAGAACACTACATATGATTCTTAATTAGGCAATCTCTTAGAACCCTCTAGAGGGCTTGAGACAAGAATTGAAAGAGCAAGAGCAAAGCTTATTGAGATCCAATCTCAAATTTTCGAGGGTAGGAACAGATGAGCTTTTTGTGATTGAGAAGGAAAAGATGGTGCAATTGAGCGAGGCTAAAGCAAGCAGATAGAGAGATTAAAATCCGGCGGAGTAAGGCTAGATGGCTGAAGGAAGGAACACAACATTTTTCTACTCCATGCTACAGCAAAAATCCTATAAAAATTGGATATTGTCATTGCAAAAGTAGGCATGGGAGGTTGTTTATGAAGCTGATGAGATAGAAAAGGAGTTTATTACTTACTTTAAGACCTTATTAACTACAAAACCTAGGGGAGGACAAAATGGAGTGTTCTCAATCGATCGAAACCCATCTTGCCAGTTCTCGGACCTCTTACTTCTATAGAGGTAAAAGAAGCAATATTCTTAATCGATAGCACAAAAAGCCCATGACCGGATGGCTTTACTAGTAATTTTTTACTAGTAAGCGGCAAATGATAGGACAAGAGGTTACTAATGTCATTCTGGACATTTTTACTTGTGGGAAATTATTAAAGCAAATAAACACAACTCGCTATAACACCGATCCGTAAAGTAGAATGTCCGAAGACTCCAGCTGAATTCAGGCCAATATCATGTTGCAATACCATCTACAAAGCCATCTCAAAAATGCTTTGTAAACGATCGAAACCCATCTTGCCTTACATAGTCTAAAACAATCAAGAAGCCCTTGTATCCGACGAGAATAGCATACACAATGTCATGATTGGATTAGATCTTGTGAGACAATATAGAAGGAAGAATGTTGCTCCAAGTTACATCATCAAAATTGACATTAGGAAGGCATACGATACAATAGACTAGAGCTTCCTCAAAGAAATGATGATAGGAGTTGGTATCCCTCACCAGTTTGTAAAGTGGACTTACACTTGCATATCCACAACTACATTCTCATTGAACTATAATGGTAGAATGCATGGGTTCTTCTCTACAAGCAGAGGGTTAAGACAAGGGGATCCCGTATCCCCCTTAATTTTTGTGCTTGGTATGGAGCATATGACTCGAATATTGAATCGCATACAAGGGGATAGTAGATTCAATTATCACCCGAGCTATAAAGGGGTTAAATTGAATCATCTCATATTTGTTGATGATCTTTTGATTTTTTACAAAGCAAATACATAATGTGTAGCATGTGTAATGCATGTTGTTGCTGACTTTGCTGTTGTAACTCGGGCTAGAAGAAAACTTTCACAAATCACAAATTTACCTAACTGGTATAAGTGTAGAAACCGAAGCTGAAATATTTCGGAGATAGGTTTTGTAAAGGGGAGCTGCCACTCCAATATCTTGGAGTACCTAGGAAGCCAGGGAAGCTTAATGCAAATTACTCGTCAAGTGATTGCATCCAAGATAACAACAAGAGTTAGGATGTGGGGTGCAAGAAAGCTTAGTTATGCGGGCAAAGTTCAATTGATAAACACAGTATTAATGAGCATGTACAACTACTGGTACTCAATTTTCTTCCTACCTAGCAAAGTCGTAAAAATGGTTGAGAAAACTTGCAGAGACTTCTTATGGAAAGGGGAGAAAGGAAAGAAAAAAACTGATACTAGTAGCTTGGGAAGACTTGAGCAAGCCTAAGCAGTATGGGGGACTAGGTATCGAAGATGTGCATA
Organism: Talinum fruticosum; assembly: GCA_021018815.1. Taxonomy (NCBI): domain Eukaryota; kingdom Viridiplantae; phylum Streptophyta; class Magnoliopsida; order Caryophyllales; family Talinaceae; genus Talinum; species Talinum fruticosum. The sequence goes on along the minus strand of JAITYX010000063.1, from coordinate 3,361,949 downwards.
ATGGAACAAAGTTATGGTGGCAAAGCAATTATGGTTCCTCATGGACAAAGTATATTGTCTCTGGGTTAAATGGGTGAACTCCATCTACATCAAGGGCAAAGAAATCAGGGATATTGAGATAAAGCCTCAGTTTAGTTGGTGTTTGAAAAGGATCCTAAAATTGAGAGAATATCTGCCTCAATGGACCATACCCCACACTCAAGATTGGACAATCATTAAGGAGGGTAAATTCAACATTAAAGCAACATACTCAGCAATACAACCAAGTAGGGCAGGTGACTCCTTGGTGGAAGTTTGCATGTCATAAAATGATAATACCAAAGCACTCCATATGTCCGTGGATGGTTATAAAAAGAAAGATACCTACAAGGGATAGAATCAAGGAATGGGTGAAAATGGACAGCACAACATGCTTATTTTGCCAACAGGAAGAAAGCACGGAACACCTCTTCTTGCAATGTCGGTTTGCCCAAGAGGTATTAAATGACTTTAGCAACCTAGCTTCAGGGACTACATGGAGACAAGAGTGGAATGGATGGCTAATAGGCAGAGCACTCTCACAATCAAAACTAGCTTTTGTAGCTCCACTTATCACTACTCGTCATATATCATATATGGCGAGAGAGGAACTTAAGATGCTTTCAAGAAAAGCACGTAACGACCGCTCAAATCATAGCCTAGATTAGATGGGAACTTAGAACACATTTGCTTAATAGAAAAGGGGTTTACCAATTATGATTTGATAGATTATGATATGAATGTATTTCTTTCGGTATGCCCAAAGTAAAAGTGTAAAAATTGCTTGGTTTAATGGTGAAAGCATCTTATTTTTTACCAAAAAAAGTCAACTTTAAATTTGGTAAGAAACTCAACATATATAACACTCGACGAAAAATTGTAACTTTAATAACTAAGTTTTTCAAAAATTATTTTCTTACACCACATTTGATCCCGTTAAAGTAGACCCCCTAATACTACTTCCTTTGTATTTTCTATAGTTAAAATTTTAAAATACATCCCTAGTTAACTAAAAATAATATATATGAAAATAATAATAGAAAGAATAAATATTAATTCTATAAATTTCTTATCGAAACAACTAATAAGCATTTATTTTTCTATTCTAGCCGTTAATCTGTTAATTCTAAAAGTATCCATAGATTATTTTTCATTTTAATAGTATTAAATATAAAAAATTATGAATAAAATTAGTCCCTTCCCAAATTTAAATCTCAACTCTTCCTATATAAGAGTTGTCACACTTTTACTCTTCCTCTATATATATATATATATATACTTCAATTAAACAATTAATGATCTAAATTGATTAATGTCTTATGATCTATCAAGAATACATTAGCCTTCATTAGCAACATTGGTGGAGGACATTAGGCTTTCATCGATGCTTTTAAGATGGAGTCAAAATATATAATTGAATTGAATATGTAGTGATATTTCTTAGTTTATTATATAGGAATTCCCATAAAATTTCTATTTCTTGATATTAAGTTATTTTCCCACTAAATTTTGTAAGTTTTTTTCTTCCTTGGCAAAGTAGCAAGTAAACTAATCTTCATATCTTTTTCACCCTTTTTCTTATTCTTAAAATGCAAACTATAATTTTTTATTATTTTATTTAGTTTATAATTCAGGTTATTTTTATGCGTTTTACAGTTTCACCATAAATTCCTTATTGGTGGAACTCGCACCATGCACCAAGCCAATAAAAATCATTAAATTGTTTGTAGAAATTGATATTTTTAAGGAAGTATATATTTCAAAATTTAAAGATTTAGGATGGAGTGAATCCTTTTTCTTTAAATTTTTTTAACTAAAGCAAAGTTGTTTATAAAAATCGATTTCTTTAGTAAAGTATATATTTTATAAATCAATAAATGTTGTGATATTTTCCAGTGATAAAAACATTATGCTATATTTTTGTGTATCAAGGAGTATAGAGTTATTCTTTCTTTCCCACCCCCAAAAATAGCTCGAAATTTACTAGAGGATTTACGTGTATTGTCTTGCCTAAAATGGTTATTTTAAAATAGGATATGAAAATTAGACTAAGATAGATGAATATCATTAGAAATTTCTTTGGTATTTTAGTTAGATGAAATTTATGTGAAAATTATATAGAATGAAAATATATGGTAAATTATACCATGAGATCGGGTATATAAACTAAAGTTTTTTATTTTGGTAAGAAGTGAAAGTCTTCATTACCTTTAATTCGCCTCCAAACTGGAGATTACAAAATGTCGGTGCGATTTACTGTACATCTCATCAGTTTCTCATAACTCGTATAGATCCAAATTATCATATATCGTATTTTGTTTTGATTTTTTAAAACTAACCTATATTTTCATGGTTCCCCTTTCCAAAAGAAATATTTGGTTTTCTCCTTCAAATTGTGCTATATCACCGGATTTGTAGACCTAAATCCATAGCGTAAGTATTGAAACGCTTACTACATGTGAAGAAAACTTTAATTAATTACCATATTTGCTAAATCCATAGATGTAAATCTTCGAAAAAGTATAGTTACACTAAATGTTTATAAATCCTTGTCACTATTTACTAATATTTTTATTTTTATAAAAAATAATTTCGATTCCAATTCTAACCATCCCCTCCCCCAATCGATTCCAAATACGATATATATTCTAACAACCTTAATTTTAATACATTATGGTATATATATAGTTAGACAATTAGATTTTTGGCTTATGTATGTAATCATTTTAATACGTTATAATATTTACGGTTAGTCGATCAAATTTTTGACTCATATCAAGAGATTTTTTCCTAAAGATCACTTTTACATTATTGGGAATTTTTTTATAAAAAATATTTTGTACCCGATTATGAGTTATGAGGGACAAATAGTAATAGTTTTGACATCATATATTTTTATTAATTTATTCATAATTAGAATTTACATAATTTTTTATTTTTAAAATTATTCTTTTAAAAGTATTATTACAAAATTCATGATATTTAAAATTTATTTTTTAATATGACAAGTATAATTAAGATTTCTCCTATTGAATGATAGAAATTTCTCTTTAATGATGTTTTTTTATTTTCATTGTCTTCGTGATATGTGATAAAGTTAGGGAGTTGTTGAATCTTATCTACGTATATAAAGCATGTTTCAACCCATTTCTTTTATTTTGTTTTATTTTTTTAATACAAATAAGATGTAAAAGTGGCTATTTTTATTTAAACTTAAATTTATAAATGTTAATTAAATTTTTTTAATAGAATAAAAATTTATGAAACCTAAAAATTATATAAGTTCATGCAAAGTATAGCATTAGTACTAGTTAAAAGTAATCACGAGTATTGGAAAGTTTCTTACTCCTCCATACTCCTTATTTTACTCTCTTTTTGTACGTTTCAATTTGGGATGTAAAGGAAAATATGTCGCATTTTTTTTTTATAAAAATTACTTAAATTGCCAAAAAACATTTATCAAATACTGTTATACTGGTTTCAAATATTATATATCTGAAATAAAAATTATTATTAACTAATTATTGTTATATTTTTTCCCCTGTATCATAGTCTCCCTTCTACCAACATCAATTTTATATGAAACGTCAAGGAAGGGAATGGTAGCTGCTCTCTCTTACTCTATATTAAGAGCTCTTACCCCCTTTTTTACTTCGCCCCAGTTGGATCTTAAGATTGTGCTTGTAATTTTATCCCTTTTATTTATTTATTTCAAGAGTTAGCATTTAAAAATAAAAAATAAAAAAACAAGAGGGCACAACTCATACGGTGAGAATTGAGATTGTAATTTTATCCTTTTTTATTTTATTTTTTCAGGTGATAACACATGATTTTAGGAAAATTGACTTTGGGATGTTGAATAAATTTGTAAAGGCTTTAAAAGTTTTTTTTTCAGGACAAAGAGGTGTTAGTTTAACTGTCTATTCGTTTAAACTGTTAAAATGAATTGTTATAACGGTTATAAGCTGTTATGAGCTATTATAAACTGTTATAACACTAATAATAAATTTTTAAATATAATATATTTTTATAATAATAATAATAATAATAATAATAATAATAATAATAATAATTATTATTATTATTATTATTATTATTATTATTATTTGATTCTTCAAGGGGCCTAACTTCTTAATGTTCCAATCACGAGTGTAATCTTAAAACCTTGATATTTTTAACATTTTTTTATTTATTTATTGTTTTAGATTTTTTATTTATTCTTTAGAAATTTAGAATGAATGTGTGTTGGGCTCTAATGGTTTTTATGTATTGGGTTATGATAAATTTGACGAGTCACGAAAGCGTTTTCGCTATGAAGGCATAACATGTAAAAGAATGTTATTGAAGGTGAAACCATTCAATAAAATCAAATGATCGAGAAAAAGAAACTCACAAGTACAACATACCTCCGTGATTCAATAATTTCTTAAGATATACATTATACAATATTACATCGTGCATATCACGGGTCCGGACTAGTTATTAATAATAATAGTAGTAGTAGTAGTAGTAGTAGTAGTAGTAGTAGTTCATGAAATAGTGAGACCAATGAAGTTCTCACCCACCCCAAATCTGTCCCTCGTCCCACATATGAAATAGCTAATATGATTAATAGATTAGTAAGGGATGCTGCACAATAGCATATGCAGTATTGGTCAATCATTTGACTATAAATTCATACATTATTAATTAATTTTAATATCTTGAAATAAAGTGATATTTACATTGTCAAAAATGTTATCTAAAAAACTTATCGAGTAAACTATTTTCATATCAATAATAATTGTCATAACAATACGATAATGATGACGATGATGACCATTATAATATCAATTTTATGACAACGATGTTTATAATAACAATAATAATTATAGTAATAATATTACTAAAATTTTTAAATATAATAATATCCGTTTTTACAATAATAATAATAATAATAATAATAATAATAATAATAATAATAATAATAATTATTATTATTATTATTATTATTATTATTATTTTATGAGATCGTCATTAACAATTATATTAGGTAGCTATTATAGCGGTTATATTAAAAATTGTTAGCGGTTATAAACGTTTTTATAAATGCTAATTTGAACAGACACTAAGAGCATGTCCAGGTGGGTGAGTCTATTTTAAGCTCACCTAATGGGAGCCTACTGATGACACATCAGCAAAGGCATGCTTTTCTCTCTCCTAAATCCTTACTTTCACAATGTAAGGTTCACCAATAAGGCTCGCCCATTTAAATAATTCCAATGGAACCCATTCATCAACATATTTAATTATTTTTACATCTTATATTTTGTATTATTATTTATTTTTATAATATATAAAAAGAATTATTTGGTGCACTATGAAAATTGAAATTAATTAATTTAGGTTATGAATTTTTTTAAACAAGTGATACAATAATATTTGAAATTAAATTAAATAAAAAAGATACAATGATATAATTGCAATATTATTACAATAATGTAACACGTAAATATAGAAAAAATAAAATACGAAAAAAAACTACAACGTTAACGAAATATGGACAATATTAAAAAAAAATGGATCACCCATTTCTCTGTTGTGCCAAATTTCGTTTCCATATTTCTTCAACCAAGTCCGCTTGTAGACGTGCATGAATTCCACTGTCTCTAACTTCAGCTAATTTTCATAAGGTAGTTACATAACATGTGTGATGGTCATGTTGGACATTAGATCGGTTATGCCTCCACTTGCTCATAATCATAATCATAAGTAAGGTTGTATTAATCTTGCTCATTTTCGACGATCATGTTGTGCAATATTATACAAGCTTTCATTACTTGACCTATGTCATTTTCCTCCATTAAGCGACAAGGTCCACAAATGATTCCAAAACGAGTCCGTAAGACACGAAACGTTTGCTTCACATCCTTCCTTACAACCTCTTGTCGTTCAACGAATATTCATGTACACTTCTAAAATTAATTAATATATTGATAAGTTCTAACATATTTTCAACTAACCATAAAATAATATATAACCTCTAACATATATAAGTTCATATTTATGTAACATTTGTTCAATTAACATGTACAAATTTTTGGCTCATATTTAACTAACTACAAATTAATATATAAGTTCTAATATATGTCACATATTACAATTATACATATTATTAACATATTATTATGGTCATATATGTCGCATATTAAATCCATACTAAATCAATACATATATAACTTCTAACATATGTCACAACCCATACTAAATCCATAGATATATTTGATCACATATATCACATATTGAATCCATATTAACTACTTAAAACATTAAATCACATAGTCAATGAACATAAATTATACATATCCATGTAACATTTGTTCATATAATTTTTAAATTTTATTATGTTCATAATTTTGTAACATAAGAAACATACGCACATAAATATTAATTATAATTTAAAATAACAATAATATACATATATATAGAAAAATTTACAATTTACTTCACTTCTATATTGATTTACACACCTCTAACACCCCTACAAATATATTGCAAAAATAATAATTTTAAAATACATAGTTAACAAAATATTCATCTCATCAAAATCTAACAAAATGAAATAAAAATATTTTACAATTAGATAAGATAACCTTACTATATTTTCTTCATTTCAATCTTCACAAACTACCTTCAATTAAGATTTTCAATTTTTAACAATGTGAGAATGAAATTATGTAAGTAACTTGTGAATTGATAGGTATTTATAGAACAAAAATATACATACAAAAAATTACAACGGCTACACGACTTCTCCATTCTACTCGAAGAATTGAGTTCACAACTCCTCCATTTTCTAGGAGAATTAATTAACAGCTTAATTCTCCATGCTAATTAACTATGATCCATTCCACCAATCTCAAGTTCCCACATCATCCGCGAGCGTCCCTTCCTAGGCCCCGCAGATCGGGAGTACGTGCATGCCTCGAGAAGCGGCGTGTCCGCTATGGGACGTCATGCCTCAGTGCAACGTGCTATGTCGGATGTATTTTTCGGACGCTCACATCGCTGCACATGGTCTAAGTGGGGGTATCTATCTATCTCTCTCTCTCTCTCTCTCTCTCTCTCTCTCTCTCTTACATATTTCTCTGAAATAATTTTTTTAAATAAAAATAAAAGTTATTTTATTTTATAAAATTTTATATTTTTCTCTTTACATAAAAATTAATTATTTGTATTACAAATAATTTTTTAAAAATTTTCAATGATAAAATTATTTAACATTTTAAATTTTAGTTTTGTTATTCATTTCTCTTTTTTTTGTTAAGTATCATTATGCATTTCTCTTACTAGTTAGTATTGTTTACAACACACTAATTGACCCATTAGAGCATTCAAACAGATAGACTCAGTCAAAATTGCTCAACCCGGATACAATTTGACCCATTCGAATTGTGTATGGATCATAATTTATCCTTAATATAAATATTAATTTAGAGAAAAAGAAAGCGAAAATTCAAAGCTTCATCGAGTCAATGACTTTGGTGATATTGTTCGTAGTTCCCATTGATTCTAAAAGAAATAGGAGGTCGACACGAGGAAGGAGAAGTGTAAGGCATATAAAATCAACAAATCTATCCGAGTTGATGAGTCCGATAAAGTCGTTAAAGGAGGAAGAAGATGAGTAGAAGATGAAGAAGTTGTTAAAGGAGGAACGAAAAGATATTGCTATATCTGTTTTTTTTCTCTCTCTCTCTCTCTCTTCCTCTAGTAGGCTACCATAATTGATGGGTGGCTATCAAAAAAATAATTGAGGGGGCGGAGCGAGAGGAGGTAAAAAATGGTTAGGATTTTTGCTTTCTAAGAGGCAAAAAGACTAAAAAATGAAGTTTTCATGGACTTCTTAAACAAGATTCATATTTCTTTTTATAAATAAGGGTTGACGTTGTTTTGAACTAAACGGTCCCACACGTTGAACCATTAACACACTTTGCTAATCGGATCGATTATCGGCCCAATTCTTTTAACATAGTGGAGGAGAGAGAGACTGATAAAAAGAAGGAGGAGAAAGAGGAAGCTTGTCAGCTACATAGCCTCACCTAAACTAACACCTCTTTATTCCAAAAAAACCTTCAAATTCCTTTACAAATTTATTCAATATCCCAAGTTCAATTTCGCCATGATTTTATATGCTATGGACTATGGTGGACTTTATGAAATTATGACCGTTGCCCACCAAAAACTAAAAAAGAAACACTCCTTTGGGCTTCAGGCAGTGATATTCTCACAGCCCACAACATCCCAACGCCGTGAAAGTCATCCAGTGTCCTGTCTCTCAGCGCAACATACAAAGTGGATCGAAACACGAGGTTTTTCCCTCTCTCCTATTTCAAACGTTTTAAAATACCCCCATCATTTCTGACCGTTGCACCAGTTAACCCATCCTCTCTCTCTCTCTCTCTCTCCCCAAACCAGCTGATTCACTCCAGCTTTCACTCTCTCTCCCTCTTCATTGATACTCTTTTCCCCTCATTTTTCCTTTTTTAAAGAATATTTTCCAAAGTTGTGGGGAGATGAAGGGGATGAAAGGAAGATTTTTGAAGAAACTCAAGACAGTGAAGCAAATTGGCTACTTGAAGCCGGATCGAATTCTTCAGGTAAGTGCCTTGGATAACTTTGTTGAAAATTTCCCTTTAAAATCTACGTTTCTCGAGAAATCTCCCTTCAAATCCAACAACAAACCCCCTCACTCAAATCTGAATCCAAATCCAAACCCGAATTCAAAATCAGAACCCGAGATCATCGATGTCGCCGAGCTCATGAAGGACCTTGAGAATGCAGAAAATGTTCAGAATTCTGAGCCTGAAAACCACATTGATGACAAAGAAAACATCAACCCTTCTATACTCAAAACAGAGGAATCACTTGAAAGTATCAGCTCAGAAACTTCAAGAAGTTTGAGATCGAAAGCCGATGATTCTGATTTGAGCGAGCAAACGCCATTAAAAGACCTCGAGCTCTCATCTTTCCGGCGGCCTGACATGGATTCCGGAAGCTTATTCGATCCCAACCTCCTCGCCGCCTTCGAGCAGGCTGTAACAGAGCACCTCAAAACCTGGGAATCAGCAGCTAAAACGAAACCCACAACCCAAAACCCATTTTTCAGATCCGAATTTGAACCCGACCCATTATCCGAACTCGAAGATCAAATCGACCCATTATCAGAATTCGACGAGAAATGCCCCCAGGTGGGAGTGACTCAGTGATTTTCTACACAACAAGCCTAAGGGGGATCCGAAAGACATTCGAGGATTGCCAGTGCATTCGATTTTTGCTCGAGAGCTTCAAGGTGATCTATTATGAGAGAGATGTATCAGCACATTCCGAGTTTAGGGATGAATTATGGAGGACAATGGGGGAGAAAATGGTGCCTCCAAGGTTGTTTATAAGGGGAGGTACATAGGAGGAGCAGAGAAAGTTTTGGGGTTGCATGAACAGGGGAGACTTAGGGCTCTGTTTAGGGATATCCCAATTGATTATAGTGAAGGGCCTTGTAATGGGTGTAGTGGGTTGAGATTTGGATTGTGCCTGAATTGCAATGGGAGTAAGAAGGTGTTTAATGATGATCAATCAGAAGAAGGTGGTGATAATGGTGGGTTTTGGAGTAAATGCACACAATGTAATGAGAATGGATTGATTGTTTGCCCATTTTGCTCTTGACACCTTGGGCACTTGGCGTTTGCTATTTTGATTTTTTTTTTTGACCCCTTGATTCATTCATTCATTTATATTTGTTATTTATAAGATTATGTATAGATTAGAAAAGACGATACTTTGTACTAAATTATAAGATGTGTAGCTTATTCAAGTGTGGTATAAATTGCTTATGCTATTGTATTACAAAATGCAAAGAATTTACGAAGCTGAGAATCCTTCTCATATTATGAATATCTAAATTATAAGATGTGTAGCTTATTCAAGTGTGGTATAAATTGCTTAGCTATTTTATTACAAAATGCAAAGAATTTACGAAGCTGAGAATCCTTCTCATATTAAGAATCCTTAGTTAGAACTGGATTCCAACACAGCACCTTTTGTTGAGATTTTTGAGAAGAGTTGCTTTTGGAGAGCACATTACGATGAAAATTGTTAGCTGTGTTCGGGGAAGTTATTGTCTATTGTTAGCCTCTATGGTAGAATTAACATAGGTTGGATTCATATTGTTCAATACTTTGTACATTTTCATGCAACATTAAAGTCTTCCCAAAATTAAAACAGTACATAAGTTTGACACCTAGCATTATCATGTTATTAGCCCCGAATCACTTCCCCACCCCCTCCCAAAAAACCACATTTGATAAGATTTTAAGAACTCAAAGGACTTGTAAGTTGGGATTGTTTTACCAGCAGTTGGTGAATTACATCCAATAATGGTACTAGTAGTAATCCTTCGTATTTCATTTTCGAGTTTTGCCCGGAAAATAAAAAAGAGAAAAAAAGTAATAATTATTTTAAACATTTTTCGCTCTTTTAATACTATGGTACAACATGATGGTGGCCTAATTTGGGATTATTGATTACGGCCATTATGTAGGAGTGCTTGTAACTTAAAAATGAAATATGACACATACTCTGAGTTTCTAAGTTTGTTTTGTGAGAAACAATTACATTTAAGATAATTGTAAGATACAAGAGAGTTGTTTTTCAATCATATAACTATGCAAGACACTTGGCGAATCAAAAGTCTACTCTCCCCAACAATTCAGCAGATTGTCTTACTAAAAAATTTAAATTAAGCATAAATCACGAAATGAGAACCTCTTGGCAAAGTATCCACGCTAATACAGCACCATTTGAAGACACTAGGTCAAGAATATGTAAGATTCAATATATCAACTTCTCCCCTCAAATTGTACTCGGGTAATACCCTCTGGTATTTGAATGTCGACTGAAAATGGAATTACATCAGTAGCATACACTATGAGCCACAAAAAATACATTAACTAGATTGTCAGGTTCAGGGGTTCTCTCAATCCAAAGTTGAAGTTTGCTTTCTTGACCTCTCTTACCTGGAGCTGTAGTAGGGTGATACCTTTGCATCATCCCAACAAACTGACTGTAGTCTATACACCCATCCTACAAGATCAAATGAACATATTATACCCTGTTAATGACATCAACGCTTGCTAAATCATTCATCATAAAACTTTTGACCACCGTAGTGTTATTATGTTAGACGAAGATGTATTCCTTCACACACATACAACTTGATACAAATATGTAACACATATACACATACATATATTCCACAGTATTCTGGGTCTATTGGAAACTTGTGTACTTGCACCCATCATTTCACCTCAAGTACTCATCTATGAAACTGCAACAGCTGCATGTGAAACCATGTTGGAAATGTAGTATACATGAAAACGGAATTAACCTTCATCTAGCATGCAAAATTTCCATGCTCTGGGCTTGCAGTTGCAGGTGGTCAAGGAATTCCTCTGTCTATAGTTTTCAAGGAATAAATGAAATCAATGACTAAAAATTACAAATCATGTCTCCTTGTCGATGTTACCGTCACTTTGAAAGCCTACGGGAGAAAAATAATTTCCTTTCTTTGGGTACTTAAATTGACAGCGCAGTTGAATTCTGCAAACTTCAGCCAAACTAGTCAATCACAATATCAACATCTTTCCCTCCTCAATCCTTATCATAGCTAACAGAAGACCACCTATTGTTCTTTTGTCTAAAACAATCTTTGCAAAAATCTAACATGCATCAATCTCAAATGGGTTCCAGTTCTAGTGCTTAAGAACTAATCGTAATCTATTAACCTCCTCCGCTATAGCACAACAAAGGCAATTAACTATAAGGAAAGCATTCTTGTGCACAGGCATACCTATTGAGTTGTGTCCTCTGAGAACCTTGCATCAAAGGGAGTAGAAAGGTGGGCGTGCGATGAACTGCCACCGGTTCCAGAACCCTGTTGCAGCTCAATAACAAGCCATCTCACTGCTTTACTCATTTGTTCCAGCCTCACAGCACTAATGGGTGGAAGACCAGCAGCAGGCTCGCCAGGCTTTGAAGGAGTAGAGCCAGTTGCTTCATCCACCAAACACTCTGATCCTATTCTCTGCTTCACTGACTCCACAAACTCCTCAGCTTGATCACAAGCTACTCTAAATAATTCCCAACGCTGTTTAAAGTTCTCCAGAGCAACATCTGTGGCGGTCGTTTTCTGACCCCGGATGATTCTTTGGCTTCCAGGACCCCTGCAGCAGCAGCAACAAATTCCTGATAGGCATTATTTAGAGCTTCTACAATGTTATCCATCAGCACTAACTTAACCTGCACAGAGAGGATGTACCATATGTAAATTCAAGCATTGAACTAAGAAGAGGTTATCATCTTATCATCCTAGCACATGAATTGCAAGTTACTACAATATCAAGTATAAATTATCAAATAAGAAGTGCCCAAATGACTTAAAGAAAACCATGACCACATGATTGTGTACATAAATTTCACACATAATCATATATAAGACCATGCAGTTTCGATGAAGCACAATCTTTCATGATGCTCATGGTTAGATATTGCAATAGGATTCCGGTCTCGATTAAAGCTAGAAGTGTTTTTGAAAGCAAGAGGCAAGGCTACTCCAGGGATAAAGAAACTTCTTAATTCTCGATTAATCCCACTTTCACATCTATGTTATAAAGGGAAGAGGATTGAATTGTTGTACCAATTTTCTACAAATAATCAAGCCGCTCACCAATTTCTTTTTTGGATTTGGTTACCAATTCACGTAAGTTATTTATTTGTTAATTGAGTTTTTTTTTTTTTGGTTTAAAATCTGTAAAGGAGCTCTAGAAATTCAAGCAATCAAGCATTCACAAGACACCACAGATCTAACTTCATCCAAACTGACAATTTACAAGTAAAATCTAGAATTCGGGTAAAAGGAGAGAAGACATGAACATACCTAAAAACGATGGAGAGAGCGAGAGCTGGAGAGCGAGAGGGAGCCGGATAGCAAAACCGGGCCGGATATCAAGAGCAAGAACGAGCCGGAGCGGAAGATGGAGAGTGAGAGCCGGAGAGAAATAGGCCGGCGATGGCAGAGCGAGAGTCGGAAAGCGTGAGGTAGCCGGAGAGCCAGAGAGAGTCGGAGAGCGAGAGGGAGCCGGAGAGAGAGAGAGTCCAGGACGGCAGAGAGGGAGCCGAAAAGGAGAGGGAACCGAAAAGGGAGAGGGAACCTGGAGCAGAGACCGAGAGAGGGGGTAAACTAGGGAGGTGTGAATGAGGTAGGCCGGCACTGCAGCTAATGACAGACCAAGGAGAGTGAGTCAAGTTCAGCGTTTTATTTTATAAAAATCTTCATAATTATAGGATTACAATTTTATGAATTTTTTAAATATTTTTAATAATTAAAATTTTTTATTTTATACTGTCTATAAAGTTTATTTTATAAAAAATTTTATTATTATTTTAAGTAGTTAATGTTATTTAAATATTTATTATAAATTTTCAAATAATTTATTTAATTAATAGTTTTTATTTTATATATAATTTGTAAGTTGTGTTTTATGAAGATCTTTGTCATCATATTAAGTAATCAAAAACACAATGAGAAATTCGAATTCTACAATGAAAAGAGAGAGAGTCTCTAGTGAAAGAGAAATTATTAATTGAATTTTTAAATTTTTTGGTTAAAATTTTTATTTTGTGAAGTGTGTATTTATATTTAAGTATAGAGATGAACCCAATTTATAAAAAAGACAATCAAATCTAAAACTTTTTTCAAAGATCCCTCTCGAAAGCCATTGATATGATACTAAATACTAGTAACTAATGGTGATTTAAATTAAATTAAATTTAAATAAATAAAGAAATTAATTTTTATTGTTTACTTTGTGCATTTAGCATTTTTCTATATTTGATTAAATATGATCCGCTTACTAATAATTAATTTTCTCTCATATAATCTAAATTATTCTAAAGGGTTAGGTTTTTTTGTCTTCCTCCATTGCTTCTAACTGAGTTATACTTTCAAAATTATAAAACTAAATCCTCACTAAATACTTCATAATATGGGTATCAAAATAAATAATATCATAAGATACATTAATTTCGTGATTTTGCAAGCTAATCTATAATCTACAGTACAATTAGTTTATCGATAGTAGTATTCTATGTTAATGTTCCAATCATATTACATTGATAAATTTTAATATTATTTAATAAAAATAAATAACATTGTTAAGATTTAAAAGTCATGCGTTTACTTATATAATAAGTCATTGAATTAAAAGGGTTGAGTATATCTTGATTATTTGTGAGACCCCATGATCGTCCTTCAATTCATTTTAATTACGTATTTGCAATTTAGTTTTGTACTTGGTTTTAACTATAAGTAGACAAAATTTGAGTATATCAATAAGCCAACTCTTGAGTAAAAAAACTATCATAAAATTAATTTTAACTAATAGCATATATATATATATATATATATATATATATATATATATATATATATATATGAGAGAGAGAGAGAGAGAGAGAGAGAGAGAGAGAGAGAGAGAGAGAGAGAGAGAGAGAGAGAGAGAGAGAGAGAGAGAGAGAGAGTTCATAAGTTTTATTTTATAAATATATTTACCAATTTTGTAAATAATCTATATTATTCAAACACTTATTTGAAATAAGTTAAGCATATTATTAGCAATTTTTATTATGTTCAATAAATTATTAATATGATCAACAACCTATGCAAATAAAATAAGAAGAGGTGAGTGATATCTAATAGAGGATATAAATGTTCGGAAGAGTGAAGAGTATAATGTATCATACTCTAAGAAATCTAATTTAATTTAGTTTTTAATTTTTAGATAGGAAATTAGTAAGACAAATCAACTTACGGAATTCTCGTACGATGCTTATAGAATTCTTAAATATGAACATCATTGATTTGGATACAACAAAATATCTTTATGAAGAGTTCCCTAAACACTATCGATGGATTGAAACCTCACATTCTTAGAGAACGAGACAAAGTAATCAAAGAGTCGTTGGTCGAATATATATATGCGAATCCAACCGATGGAGAAATATTTTATATGCGATTGTTGCTCAATCATGTTAAAGGCCCGTAATCATTTGTGTTAGGAAATTAGCCCCACTCTAAACCTCACTTAATAGGTGAAGTTAGAGTAAAGATGCGGAAGCGATTTAGGATGACAAAAACAATACCAAGAAATTAGATGGAAATCGAAAAATAGGAACGAGACAAGAATTTAACGTACAAACCCCAAACCGAAAAAACCGCGAACGGCACAAGCACAATGATTTCACTATTATGAGAGAGTACAATATGATCTCAAACCTAGAGATCTTCCCAAACCCGAGATATCCCAATCTCACAATACTCTCCTCACAATAACTCCTTTGGTGTTTACAATGGAGGCCAACTGTAACACCCCTAGACCCACCCTAGGAGTATTACATGTTAGGGTTCTCCAACAGGAACCCCTAAGGCTGCTTAAGATCTCAACTTGGGGTTAATAACCCTTTCTTGGATTGGGGAAGCGTAATTCTAAGTTTTCAAATGTTTTCCGAAAATTTCGACGAGTTTCCTTTGTAATATGGCTAATCCCATAGGCTTAAAGCCTTAACCCCGCACGAAACACAATCATAAACTCAACGTGCCACATGCTCGGAGTATTCACATAAGGCTTTTACATTCTTAATCAAAACTTAAGTTCACATACACCGATCTTTACAAGCATGAAAAACATAAAGTACATAATAAGTCCGGAGAAGTCCTATCCGTTGGTTCTCTTCTTCTAAAAGCCAAAAGCAACTCCTGAGGAGTCTTACTTCGTACCTAAAATTTTGGTGAGGTCATGAGCTCCACTAGCCCAGTGAATAACCCAAACTCAACCCCGGTTTAATTGAAACAGACCTTGTGAAGCCCAACTTATAGTAGAGAGTGTTGAAAATGTGAATGCTTCTTTAGGAAATGTCCATCCTTTAATAGCCCAACAAGAAATTGGGGTGTTTGATAAGGACCCAACAGATCAGCCAAGCAAACAAATGGGCGGACACTCTAATTTGTACCCCTTCTTCTCAACCTACTAAGTTGATACCTAGGAGACCAATTACAAGATCTTTGGCAAATTCTCCAGTGAGGCCCACCTCACCAAAGCCCAAAATTGAAACTTCACCAAAAGCCCCTCTCTCGGAAGACCACGGACAAGGGCCTCTACTAGACTATACGAGTAGTCCTGTACCCTATTAGCCCAACCAAACCACATACAAGATCCTCATCTAATCCTTAATCAAACTCTGTACAAACCACTTTTAAGGCAAACAAACCACGAGTCAAAGTCAACCCAAGCCAAAATTGCCTCTCCCAAAATTAAGTACAAGCTCGTCGTCGACTCTTACCTTGTGCTTGGACTGGAAGAGTTAGATGATTTTGATGTGATGTCACTATCAAAAGTGCCTCGAGTGGAATGGTGATGAGTGGGATGGTGGTGATGAAAGTGAGGTTCAAATTGTTGGTGATGGGGATCAAGTTGCGGTTGTGCTTGGGGATAATTGTTTATCTTCCGATGATAGTAATGATGAGGATTTCAGCCTGAGTGGCAATATAGATGAGTCAATTTCGAGGAGGAATCTCTAGATGAAGAGATATTTTCTAGTGATCCAGAGGAAGACTTAGAGTTAGAAAATAAAAAGAGGATGCAAGTGGGTGCCCAAATCATTGACAATGCTTGAAAATAGGAGCTTAGTTATTAGCAAAATGGCTAAGATTATAGGGCAAGGGTGTTTGTGGAAGAGGAACGGGGTTGGAAGGATAAATTTGATGGCAGGTCATATTTTCAATTCTAAGGAGGATTTACTTGTAGTTATGAGAGAGTATTGCATTGTAGAGGGATTCACAATGAAGAAAGAGAAAAATGAGGAGATTAGGTACACATAGAGATGTGAGGATCCAAGGTATAGTTGGAAGATTCATTGCGAGTGTCCTTGTTGATAGGAGTACCTGGATGGTGAAATCACACACTCGGGAGACATGTATGTGAGAGGCCCGAGAGAAATAAAATGGCTAACTCACCTTGGGTTGCTCAAAAACTCTTGCCTTATTTCATTGCTTCTCCGAAAATGGATGTAACGGAATGTAGTCAATAATCATGAATAAGTATTCAACTTTTGTGCCGGACTACACTTGTTGGAGGGCAAGAAGATTGTTAAGAGCAACTGTTGAAGGGAAGCATGAAGAGGGGTACAAGTATTTGTCTTAATATGTCGAAGAGTTCAAGGCAAAAAAAAAAAAAAAAAAAAAAAAACAACCTAGGTTCTGTTTGTGTCATCACTTGGTTGGAGCAAAGGCCTACTAAGAATCCTGGTTTCAAACACATGCTCATTTGTGTTGGTCCTTCTATTACTTGCATTCTAGTAATTATGTAGGCCCTTTATTGGGATAGATGTCATCACTTTAAAGGAGTATATAGGGAGTGCTCCTTACTACAATGGCTTTAGATGGAAACAATGGTCGGTTTCCACTAGCATATACAAGTGGTTGAGATTGAGAATGAAGAAGAATTGAGTTTAGTCTTGAGTGGCTTTGTGAGGGCACTTGATGCAGTGGAGGATCGGTTTAGATACACAATCATCCCGCATGAGCACAAAGTAAGTTCAAATTTGTTACATAGTTATAATTTTTTTTTGGTAATCATATCATTTTATTTTTATTCATAATTCTTTTAAGTTCATTAATTTTACATATGTTGGTGTATTAGGGGCTTGTAAATACATTGAAAAAACTCATGTCAATCTGCTTCAAGGAGGATATGCATTATCCATTACTTTAAGAATTTTTCTTCACTTTTTCCTGGTAAGTACCAATTTTTAGATATTTACTATCCGAGTTTTCCTTATTTGCATACTTTTAAATTGTTGTCCAAGTGTTGTGCTTGCTGTCTAATTTGTTATCCATTTTACTCTCAAGTTTGCAATATTTGCATAATGTATGCATACTTTTACATTGTTGTCTAGTTTGTTGTGCTTGATATCCTATATTTTAAGTTCATTAATGTACGCCTTATCTCGCTGTCCATTTTACTCTCAAGTTTGCAATATTTGCATAATGTATGCATACTTTTACATTGTTGTCCAGTTTTCTGCGCTTGATGTCTTATTTTTTAAGTTCATTAATGTATGCCTTCTTTGCTTTCCATTTTACTCTCTAGTTTGAAATATTTGCATAATGTATGCATACTTTTATATTGTTGTCCATTTTGTTGTGCTTGATGTCCTATTCTTAAGTTCATTAATATATGCCTTCTTTGCTGTTAATTTTACTCTCCAATTTGCAATATTTGCATAATGTATGCCTTATTTGTTGTCCATTTTACTCTCCAGTTTGCCTTATTTGCATACTTTTACATAACTTTAAGAAATTTACTTCCTTTTTATAGGTGTTTGGTTCCATGCATACTTTTACATTGCTGCAAATGCCTATGCCCATTTTGTGCATCTAAAGGCCATGGAAAAATTAAGAAGCAAGATCTAGCTACATACCATTGGCTTAGAGATAATGAGCCATTAGAGTTATGGGCTAGGTTTAAGTTTGATGTGAACTTAAAGTGTGAGGATAATACTAATAACTTCGTAGAGAGTTTTAGTCATGCCATTCTGAAGCATGGAGGACTACCTTGCTTGTCCATGCTTGAGGAAATTAGGAAGTTAATTGGTCATAAGTTTGTGAAGAGGTATGAAAAGTCACAAAGTTAGCAAGGTAAACTAGTGCCTTTTGTTGAGAGGAACTTGAGAGAGATAGAGGTGGATATTAGGAATTGTTCAAGCATTCTTCATGCAAGAAATGGGGATGTAAAAGAGGGACAAACCAACTTCACAATTAGGTTGTATGATAAGTTCTACAACTGTAGAAGGTGGAAACATACAGGAATTCCTTATAAACATGTAGCAAGGTGCATTGCAAGGATGAAACACTTATTAGATGATTATGTAGAGGACTGTTTCAGCATAAAAACATACAAAAACCTCTACAACCACAACATTGATCCTATTGTTGATCCTTCTATGTGGGAAGAGAGGAACTGCCCGAGTTAGATCCTCCTCACCATCCAGTTAAGCTTGGCAAGCTAGCGGAACATAAAAGAAGAGAGGCAGAATCTTATCCTCAGCATGATTTCCAAATACCACATAAACTACAAGGGACTCGGCACCACCAGGTTAAATTTTAAAAAAATGATATCTTTTCCCTTTCATAGGTGTTTCATCCTATTGCTGTTTTTTCCCACAATAACCTTATCCTTCTATGTAGAGGACTTTTTCCCTCAGCTCGATTTATATTCATATTTTTTGCTTGACTTTGGTATACAGGTGTACTAAATGCTTTAAGCTTGGACACAATTCCCATACTTGTGGGAAGCCAATGGATGAATTTGGAAGACTATTGAGGAAGAGAAAAATGCAACCTAAAAATAAGGAGCCTAAACTTCGTGGCAGGCCAAGGAAAAACCAAACAAGCATAACTCTTCCTCCTTCGCCTCTGCTCCCTCTACTTCCACTCGGGCCAAGGGAAAGTCATCCAAACCTCATGGCAAGGCAATAAAAATACAGTCTCCAATTATCCCCTCTACTTTTGCTCCTTTTGCATTTGCTCCTCTCGCCTCTGTCCCCCTACGTCTCCTCCATCTACTTCGCTCCATTACATACATCAAGTCCTCGACTCATCAAAAGTGAAAGTGCATTATGGCTTATAACTTAATCTCTTCAATTTGTGGGAATATTATGTGATAAAGACAGTGTTTTTAATTCTTCTTTTGGTGTTGTAATCTGCTATTGTAAGTGATAAAGTACTTTGTTAACCTTGAACAACTTGTAATTTGTTTTGTTCACAAATAGATGTTACCTTATTTTGGTGTTGCAATGCTGATTAAATTTATTTTTTTTCATTCAAAGTGTCAGCACATTTGAGTAAGGTACACATGTCATGAACCATCATACTTGTACGAACAAAGGCTACCAATAATCCAAAACATATGATCCAAATTGTAGTTGACAAGCAATCCGGATATGGTCCTCCCTGGAGTACAAGTTTACCTATACTCCAGGCCCATTTTAGTGATAAAAATACAGCCCAGCTTTTAGCTCAATCCAATTATAACCATTTGTATACTAATTCATAACAATTTGTACACAAATTCTTAAACCTTTGTAAAAGAAATTCTTAACAGCTTGTGCACGAGTTCTTACACATTATAGACTAATTCATAACCATTTGTACACCATATTTTAATCATTTGTATGCCAATTCATAACCATTTGTACACCAATTCATACCTATTTGTACACAAATTCTTAACCTTTTGTACACGAAATTCTTAACAGATTGTACACAAATTTTTACCCATTGTACATCAATTCATAATCATTTGTACACCAATTCATAACCATTTGTACACCAATTCATAACCATTTGTACACTAATCAATATTCGTTTGTATACTAAATCTTAACCTTTGTACATCAATTAAAATCAATTAAGAAAATAAATGTTGTACGCCAATTCATAACCATTTGTACACTAATTCATTACCATTTGTATACAAGTTCTTAACCTTATGTACACCAAAGGGGAAGGGATTACCGAGGCAATGGTGAGATACGAGTGTAAAAGAGACAGTGAAGGGAATAGAATTGATATTTGACTCAAGCAAAAGAAAATAATAATCAGTCAAGATCGAATAATCGAATGTGCTCACCCTCCGAATCCGATCCGTAGACTTGCTTTACTATTACGACGAAGGAGCACCGAGATCCGAACACTATCCCTATCTTATCTCTCGCCTAGCGAAACCCCTAACCAGCTTCGTCAATAACACAACATCCTCCATTCTCTTTCAAAATTAGATATGAACCTCATTCCAGCTTTTCCTGCGATTTCTTCCAAGAAATTCGCAGATCCAGCATAACTATGGGAGAGCTACAGAGTTGAGATGTGAGAATGGAATCCGAGATAAGATTGAGATGAGAAAGAGAGAGAGTAGGACTCTGAGAACCTGAGATGAGGAAGAGATGGGGGTGGGGGCGGTCGCAGAAGAAGGGGGTAGGGTTTAAAAGCAAGCGAAATTACAAAATTACCCCGGGAGTACATGACAATGTGTCCTCCCGGAGTATATTAGAATTTTCCTAAAGCCACTTCTAACAGATGAATAACATATGATTAGTAATAAACATAACAAACTCACCAATATCACAAATTTCCTTCTCCATTACATTATCATAACAATCAAACAAGGACAAATCCAATAACTATAATAAGTCCAATTAATAACATGACAACAATGCTCAAACCCTTCTCGATCAACTTGTACATAATTCTTAATTGTTGCAACTCGTTCTTGCAGGGTAATAATGGTCCTCTCACACTCAGCAACATTTGGATCTACCCATTTGATGAACTTCTCACATCTTAAGCACTTCAAGTATTCTCTTCCCGAGTTTTCCCTCCAATGCGAAACCCTCTTTTTCCCACCATATGACATCTTGGGCATAACTCATCATTGTTCCGATTATATGGATTGCTCCTTGAAGATGATATGTCTTCTATTTTTACCAACTGCAACTGTCACACAAAAAACACAATAATCAAGCGCAAATTTCAGAAAAATTTCCCAATTTTTACTAAGTTTCTAGAAACAAAAAATCTATGCAACATAACTAGGGGAGAAATAGAACATCCATGAATAAGGGTTGGCAAGGTAGCAAACGAGTGAAGACTAAAGAGGGATAAAGAAACAGAGGAAGGGACGACGGTGGTGAAGAAGGGAAAGTACCAAGCTTCAAAACCCAAGAACAAACAAAACGCCACAAGAACACATGGAAGATGGACAAAGAGAGGAGAGAGAAAATTGAAGAACAAAAATCATGGAGATAGAGGTGGAGGGGGACAAGGAAGAAGGAGGCCAAAACCTTAAGCTATATAGAAGAGGAAGAGGAAGAAGATGATCATTGGAAAGGGGGAATAACAAAAAAATCATTCTTTTAGGTTACAATAAGGATAATATGGGATGTTCAAGTTAAAATTTTTAATTTCCCAAACAGTCGGAAAAGTGAAACTCGGATCCGAAATTGGACCATGTATATAATTGGCCCAATTATTTAAGACGCTTTAAATTAATTTTTGATAACTATGGGTCCAAAAATAGATGACCCAAAATTTTTAAAGTACCTCGTAGTTTTTTTATACATTTTGTGTATAAAAAGTTGTATTTTTGTGTGCATTAGAATTACTTGGAAACGTCAAAAAGAACCGAGCATGATAAGCCGAAGTTGAACCCGAGATGAAAAAGAAGGCATATACCAAGATTTTCCCAACCAGAATGTCACGTTCAGATTTTGTCTCTATGATACCAAAATTCAACGATGCTCGGAGAGCTGCTATAAAGTCTATAGGGTTTGAACATTTCCTTCATCTAGGAATAAAGAATATAGATGCAATTGTACACTAATAACATTCAAATATACAATTTTTAAATTTCATTAACATTTAATATGACAGTTTAAATCGATGTATAGTTGTACACTAACTCTGTGTGCAATTGTACACTAGTCGATGTGCAATTGTACACTAATAACTATTCAAAGTATACAATTTTTAAATTTCATTAACATTTAATATCACATTTTAAATCGAGTGTATAATTGTATAATAATCGAGTGTATAGTTGTACACTAATAACTATTCAAAATGTAGAAGTGTACACTAATCTTTTGTTTCTCTTATAGTTATTCTACCTTGATAGAGTTGTTTTCTTATCAAGGGATGTTGAAAGAATAGTTCTAACTATGATTGATTGGACATTAAATAAAATATGGAAAAGAGTACGAGAAGAGTATACGTCGGTTGGATTTGGGATAAGATATATAGATTCTCTTGTTGAATTGCCAAGTGACCAAGACAAAGGTCAAACATCCCGAATGAGTGAGATTCGAGCATATGTTTTACACTAATGATAATACCATAGTACAATATTTATAATACTACCAGTATACAATTGTTATTTTCAGGTAGATTTTAGATAATATGCATTACATACTAATCAATATACAATTATACACTAATCGATGTACGATTGTACACTAATCGATATACAATTGTACACAATTAGTGATACTATTGTAGACAAATAGTTAGATGTCTATACTTGATGTAGATTTTGTTTTTGGATTGACTTGTAGCAAGATATTGAGGAAATGGCATCTGTTTTCAAAGGAATTAGCAACTACATTTATGAAATTCAATAAGTTGATGGATTCTTTATCAAAGAAGTACCAAAATAATGAAGTATTTAAAAATATTCAAGATGCGATGCTTGAACATGTTTGTCACATATTCTGAGAATGTCAAAGAGGAGCTTGAGGATGACAATAATGCAGTTGAAGCACGAGATCCCATCATTTAGTCGAGAAGATGATTTTTACACGAATCCTCTCGTCTTTGATGCTTTGATTAGGGCATGTATCGAAAAAGAAGAATAGAAAAGAGTGATATGCCCGGTTTTCATTATTTCCTAATACTCGAAAGCCTAGTTGCAAATGACGGTGGCACTTGCTTCACCTATTCACGAGCCTATCGTACAACAAGGCAATCAAGTAACAAGCATGATCGAAATGGAGGTTGTACAAGGTCAATCTACTCCCGAGCAGAATATACAACAAAGCTGCTCCTAAGCGGAATGTACAACAAACTGCTCCCTTTGAAAAACATATCACACAACAATCTACTCAGGGGGATAGATAGCACTCGTCCAAACTTATAGTCCGAGAAAGGGGAAGCAAGTGAAAATCAAAATCGAAATAACCCTCCAAGACAAGTTGGACAAATGACAATACCGTTTTGTTCTCCTTATCATGATAAGGTTACTAAAATATAACCAAGTGTAACAAAGGAGGAGATGATTATTTCAGGTTATGTTCTGAATCTTTCAGCAACATTGAATGAGAGGTAAAAAGACACTCTTATTCTCTAAAATTTTGATTTGAACACATTATGTGTGGTCGATCATATATCGATTTGAGTATATCGACTTTTTAATGATAGTGAGCCAATGTTTGTTACTTTCGAGTTTGAGTATAACGAGGTGTCCTAAGATCACTCGTCCCGGAGTTTCTGTGGACATTAATGTTATCAATATTTAGAGTATGATATTAAATAAAACAAAAGGAAGAAAGGATAACAATATTCCAAGTCGATTTTTTCTCATGTGATGCTTGTGTAAGTATCAAAATATTATGTCTACTAATTATTTTGATGCTAATATCTTTTAAACTCCTCATTTGCTCTCTTTTATAGATTTTTTTATAAGACGGTTTATGAAAACAGAACATATGCACAGAGATATGACGATTTTCATATATGCATTTCTCAACAATGGGCTCGATTCAATTGGATAAACCTCAAAAACATTGACTTGGTACTTTTTGTTTCTAGTAATTATTAAATTTTATCTATACAAATTGTACACTAATTAGTGTACAACTATACACTAATCGAGTGTACAATTGTACACTCGAGTGTACAATTGTACATTAACTAGTATATAATTATACACTAATTAGTGTACAATTTGTATAGATAAAATTTGATAATTGCTAAAAACAAAAAGTACCAAGTCAATGTTTTTGAGGTTTATCCAATTGAATCGAGCCAATTGTTGAGAAATGCATATCTCAAAATCCTTATGTCTCTATGCATATGTTCTCTTTTCATAAACCATCTCACAAAAAAATCTATAAAAGAGAGCAAATGAGTATTTTAAAAAGATATTAACATAAAAGTAATTAGTCGACATGATATTTTGATACTTATACAAGTATCACATGGGAAAAAATTGACTTGGAGTACTACGATCCCTTCTTCTTTCTGTTTCATTCAATACCATACTCCGGATATTAATAACATTAATGTCCACAAAAACTCTAAGACAGAGTGATCTTAGGACATCTCTATTTTACTCAAATCCGAAAGTAACAAACATTAACTCACTATCATCAAAAAGTCAATATACCCAAATTAGTAATTGTATCATGATAAGGAGAATAAAGTGGTGTTGTCATTTGTCCAACTTGTCACAGAGGATTATTTCTAATTTTGATTTTCACTTATTTCCCTTTCTTAGATTATATGTTTGGACAATGCTATCTATCCTCTCTTGAGCAAATTTTTGTCCGAGATGTTATTCGAGAGGGAGCAATTTGTTGTACATTCTCGCTCCTGGAGTATCTTCTTATACATTCTGCTTGGGAGCATATTGACCTTGTACAACCTCCATTCTAGTCATGCTTATTACTTAACTACCTTGTTGTACGATAGGCTCGGGAACATGTGAAGTTGTGCCACCATTATTTGCAAATAATGAAAAATTGGGCATATCACTCTTTTCTTTTCTTCTTTTCCCGATGCATGCCCTTACCAAAGGATTAATAGCTTCCAAGATGAGGGGATTCATGTAAAAATCATCATCTTGACTAAATGATGGGATTTGTGCTTTAGCTGCATTATTGTCATCCTCAACCTTCTCTTTGACATTCTCGAAATATGCGACAAACATGTTCAACACTACATCTTGAATATTTTTAAGTACTTCATTATTTTGGTACTTCTTTAATAAAGAATCCATCAACTTATTGAATTTCATAAATGCAGTTGCTAATTCCTTTGAAATAGATGTCGTTTCCTCAATATCTTGCTACAAGTTAATGCAAAAAAAAAAAATCTACATTAGTATAAACATCTAACTATTTGTGTATAATAGTATTACTAATTGTGTACAATTGTATACTAATTAGTGTACAATTGTACGCTGATTAGTTTACAATTGTATATTGATTAGTGTATAATGCATATTATCTAACATCTACCTGAAAATAACAATTGTATACTGGCAAGTATTATAAGTATTGTACTACGGTATTACCATTAGTGCAAAACATCTACCCGAATCTCACTCATTCGGGATGTTTGACCTTTGTCTTGGTCACTTGGCAATTTAACAGGAGAATCTATATATTCTCTCCCAAATCCAACTCGCATAGACTCTTCTCATACTCTTTTCTTTATTTTATATAATGTCCAACCAATCATTGTTGGAACTCTTCTTTCAACATCCCTTGATGAGAAAACAACTCTATCAAGATAGAATAACCGTAAGAGAAGCAAAAGATTAGTGTACAATTCTACACTATGAACAGATTGTTAGTGTACAATTATATATTGGTTAGTTTACATTTTAGACTGATTAGTATACAATTATATATTGATTTAAACTGTGATATTAAATGTCAATGAAATTTAAAAAATTGTATACTTTGACTAGTTATTAGTGTACAATTATACACTAACTAGTGTATAATTGCACATTGACTAGTGTACAACTATACACTCGGTTTAAACTGTCATATTAAATGTTAATGGAATTTAAAAATTTTATACTTTGAATAGTTATTAGTGTACAATTGTACACTAGTTAGTACAATTGCATCTATATTCTTTATTCCCAAATGAACAAAATGTTCAAACCCCATAGACTCTATAGTCGCTCTCCGAGCATTGTTGAATTTAGGTATCATAGAGACAAAACCCGAAGGTGACATTCTGGTTGGGAAAATCTTGGTATATGTCTTCTTTTTCATCTCGGATTCACCTTCCGCCTTATCATGATCAGTTCTTCTTTGACGTCTCCGAGTAATTCTAATGTACACAAAAATACAACATTTTTATACACAAAATGTATAATAATATAATATGAAAATCAAATGATACTTATCGCATACAAAAACCTATGCTATTTACACTAAAATGCTATTGTACACCAAAAACATATACTATTTATGCTAAAACATATGCTATTGTACACTAAAATTTCACATCCAAGCATGAAAATCAAGTGATACTTATTGCATATGAAAACTCATGCTATTATACTAATAGGTTATTGAACACCTAAACCTATACTATTGTACACCAAAACATATGATATTGTACACTAAAACTTCATAATTTAAGTATTTTTCACAGTCTAAGCATGAAAATCAAATGATACTTATTGCTACTCGTACTCCAAAACCTATACTATCGTACACCAAAACGTATGTTATTGTACACTAAAATTTCACTGGTCTAAGTATTTTTCACATTTTAAGCATGAAAACATATGTTATTTACACTAAAATGTTATTGTACACCAAACCTATACTATCTTTTGATTGTAGTCGAAAAACGATCGTACGTTGATGATTTCTAGTCGAAAAGTGATCGAAATTCCATCCAAATACCTTTAAATTGATGAGAGAGGTGGTGTGAAGAAGAGAGAGACAGCGAGAGTGAGTAAACAAGAGAAACCTAGAATGAAAAAGCATGATAGAAATAGTAGTCGAAAATTGGGAGGGGGTGAACCGCAAAGAAAAAATTACTTAAGCATAAGAAGAGTCGAACATGCGAAACCTATTTCTATCATGCTCTTTCATTATTTTTTTTGCAGCAACTAACCCTACCATTAAGCTGAGTAAATTTCCTTAATGCCATTTGAAGTCAATTAAATATATTGCATTGTTGCATTTTTTTAACCAAAAATTATTTGTCCCCGAAAGGACTTGGATGTGATATATGTTTTTAGCATATGGATTTTTTCGATTATCTTGAAGCAATGGAAAAATAAAAACTTCCCAATCTGGATCTCGATATATATTTTTACATTCTTTCATAGTATTTTCATGAGCATATTACCCATCGTCCTTTTTGACCACAGACTTAAGACTCTATGTGTACTGCGCGGAGTCGGCTCACGAGCCGGCTCGTATAAAAGCTTGCCAAGCCGAGCTTGTGACGAGCCCGAGCCGAGCCGAGCCGAGCCTCGAATAGCTATCCGAGCCGAGCTCGAGCTTGCAATGTTGGAGCTCGTAAGCTCGCTGAGCCTACACGAGCCAATTACAAATGAGCCGAACAAACGAACGAGTAAACGAGCCGAGCAAACGAGCCTAAACAAGCTCGGCTCGTCGAGCTTACACAAGCTAATTACAAATGAGGTTAAACAAATTGAAACAAATGAGATAAAATTTGTGTAGATTAGTATGTGAAGAACTTTTTTTTATCACTGATCTAGTAAATAATTTAAATTTTTTAATTTAATATAATTATTTTGATTTATATTTCTTAAGTGAAGCATTTGGTTATACCTAATCTATTAAAACTTTTGTTTACCAATTAATAACATTTATATACATGAAAACCCAGAATCAAGATAGATGAAATGTTGATAATGAATATATGATTCACATTAATCTAGTTTACTTTTCGTACAAATAAAAAAATATAAAAAAATATAATTGATGTAAATTTAAGAATTATGAATTTTAATAGTTAATAAATTTAGATTTTTTATATAAAATTTTCGACTGATTATGCTTGATAATAGGAGCAATTGAACATAAACATGTAATACTTTATTTTCGAATAATTTAACTTGATTTGAAAATTAATGAAAATTTATTTATGGATAATTTTAACAGAAATCATGCTAGAATAAATTATTAGTCACTTTTATAGTAGCTAAAGCACATGATAAACGTGTATGTTTTCTAATATTTGTTGAACAATATGGTCTGTTAAAAATAACTATATGTAAAATATAGTGAAATTGTTTTCAAGTGATCCATAAGGTTTTAGGTGATTTTTAGTTACTTTTACGTTTGATTTGGACACTTAGCACAAAATGAAACTATTGTTGTCACCACCCCTGGTTTCAATTACGCCTTTTGTCTTTCATTGTTTGGTACTTTTAAGTTTGGATCCAAATGGTCTATATTACTCATATAGCATATAACATTAAATTTTACCAATAAGGTCTAAATCTAGTGATCAAGATTGAGGTATTGGGTACATTATGTCCCATGTTCGATTTTTTCTTCCTCCATTGTATTGCATTCCCTTTATGACTTATCTGGATTAAAAAAATATAGCATGGAGATCTTAGAGAATTCCTAATAAGAATAGACTTGGTTTTCTTAGACGTAAAAACAAGTTGTAATAAGCCAGAACAAGTTGGAATAAATTTTATAATTGTATAATTTGATGTTTTAATTTTAAAGTACAATTGTAATGTTTCTATTTTGTTAATATTGATAAATGACTACCTATGTACATAAAAAAAATGTTATGTACGTAAGAATTTTTTTTATTTTATATTTGCTTTTGAATCAAAATTTAAATATTTTATTATCCTAATATAAATTATGTGAATAATAAATTATTATCGATCATTAGAAACAATTGATCATCGATATGACTAACATTGGTGAACAAATGATGCATGTTTTAAATATTAAATTGGTCCATTTTAGAGCATGCGTTTTGTGACCATTAGTAGTTATAAGCCGTAAAATTGGTTATACCCTTATAACTTTTTCTCCTCCTCCTTCAATTAATTCATTATATATTTATACTTTTTAAAATTTTGATGAAATAAAATTATTTTTTTTAGTCATAATACACACACACACACACACACACACATATATATATATATATATATATATATATATATATATATATATATATATATATATATATATATATATTATTTTTGGATATGGTTGCCTAAAAATCAGCATGTAAATCTTTTAAAATCAGTATATATATAATTGTATTATCTTTTATATGTATATTATCTAGAAATCAATATGTATATCTTTTATAAAAAAATTAATTAATTTTCTCCCGTGATCACGCAATTTATGATTGAAGTCGACCCATGTGATAACTTGAGTTTTTATGATATTTATAATTTTTGGTTACTGTTTATCATAAAGTAAAAGTTGTAGGCAACTTATGCCTTTCTATATTGTGCTCATTAATCGAAATCCAATAGCAAAATTAAAAGTTATGCCATTTGGAAGTTCAAGTTAAATTTTGTCCAAAAAATGAAAAGTGAAAAATATGTGGCTTAGTGTTAAATTATTATTTATAATCAAGAAATAATTATTAAAAATTATTTTGGTTCTGTAAGATCATACATTGGGATAATTAGTGTGTTTTTAAAATTGGACTTCTGGAATAATGTTGATAATTACTTCCATACATATATATCTTGTGCTTAGCAAGTGCAAAAATGTCAACAAATAATGACGATCCATTAGTTTCAAAAGAAAGTAATGTGGAACCTGAGCATATTGAAAATGAAGTGAATTTTGATGATAGTGAACGTGTTTCTAACGATGAGCCAATAGAGGAACAAGGAGAAGATAATTCGGGTACTTTCAAAGTACTAAAGAGAAAGAGAACATCAAAAGTTTGGGATGATATGGAAATTACTATGGTTAATCGTCAGCCTCAAGGGGCTAGTTGTAAGCACTGTGTGAGAAAAATTCACATATACAAAAGGGGGCCAACAAATCATTTGCATAGACACATAGGTGTTTGTTTGCAAAGGCAGGAGAATTTAAGAAACCAAAAAGAATTAACTTTGTGGCTATTGATGAATGTGATGCTAATGGAAATCAAATGATTTCTCCTTTGCATGATGGGAAACTTGATATAGCCAAAATGAGGGAACGTGCAGCACATTGGATTCTCATGCATGAACATCCATTTTCCATTTTAGAAGAAGAAGGGTTTAGTTTGATGATGAGAGAAGGACGTCCGGAATGGAAAAAGATCTCACGTCAAAATGGAAAAGTGCATTGTATGCAAGCTTATGATATTAAGAAGAAGAAATTAAAAGCGACATTGAGAAATGTTGAGAAAGTTTCCATAACTATTGATTTGTGGAAATCAAAGCCTCAAAAGATTAAATACGTGGTTGTCATCTGGTCATTGGGTTGATACTAACTGGAAGTTATAGAAGCGTGTCTTAAATTTTGTTCACTCGACCTCCTCCTCGACGTGGGATACAAATAGCGAGATGCTATCATGAAAGGTTTAAGAGAATGGGAAGTTAATAGCAAGGTAAGTTTTTACCTCTCTGTCTATTGAACTTTTAGCTTTATTTTTTATTTTATAATTTTTTTCTATTATTTTTAAATTTAATATTTGAAATTTTTTTGTTGTAGGTATTTACCGTGTCGGCCGATAATGTTACAGACTAATGATAGTTGCATAAAGATCATGAAAGATACCATCTTAAGGATTAGGAAGTTACAATGTGGAGGTAAATTATTTCATGTTAGAGGTGTAGCTCACATTTTAAAAATCATGGTTCAACATGGACTTCAAGAGATAAAAGATGTGATTGAAAATGTCCATGATAGTGTGGATTATATAACTAGAAGTGACGCAAGAATGAAACTGTTTAGTGAAATTGTTCAACAATTGCAAATATCTAAGAGGAAGTTGGTTCTTGAAAGAAAGACACGATGTAATTCTACTTATGATATGTTGACAACTCGCACTAAAGTTTAAGGATGTATTCCCAGATTTGCTTGAGCGAGATCCTAGTTACGAAGACCTTCCTAGTGATGAAAGTTGGGAGAATGTGCGAAACCGATTCCCATTTTAAAAGTTTTTAAATCTGCCACTGATATTATTTATGGGTCAGAATATCCAACATTTAATCTATTTCTTTCTTATGTGAGTGCGATAAAAGAATTGTTAGATAAACATCGATATTCAGCAGATGATTTCATTTGTTCCTTTGTAGGGAAGATTAAAGATAGATTTGATAAATATTGGAGTGAACGCAACTTACTTATGTCTACAGCAGCAGTGTTAGATCCTAGACTAAAGATGGGGGTTATTGAATTGACATTCCCAAGTTTGTATCCTCCACATGAAGTTCAACAAAATATTAAAAAAGTAAGGGATACTTTGTATGAGCTTTACTCCGAGTATGCTTCGGAAGTGAGTTCTTGTGTTGAGGATGTTGGGGAAAGTGAGGCAAGATCTTGTATGGGACACGATATGATTGATCCAATGAACTCTCTCCTGCAACGAGTGGCTATTCAAAAAGTAATACAACCTCGAAAGTGTGATTTGGATTCATATTTTGAGGAAGGTAGTTATACAATGACAGCCACGAAGTTCATTCATTTGATATTCTCGGTTGGTGGAAACAACGTCAAGAGAATTATGGTGTTTTGTGTCGAATGATTGCTGATATACTTGCTGTACCCATTACAACGGTGGCTTCGGAAGCAACATTTAGTGCAGGAGGTAGAGTGATTGATCCATATCGTAGCTCGTTAGATCCTAAAACAGTGGAAGCTTTGATATGTGGAGGTGATTGGTTCCGTCATCTACATGGTGTCACAAAAAGAAGAGGAAGGTAATTTTTTGTCAATTTAAAGTATAAATTAAAATAAAATTATATTAATGATTTAGTTGTAACGTTTATTTGTCTCCCTCTTCTCGGGTGTCAAAAGAAGACGATCAACCTAAAGAGTTCATATTGCCAATGTCTAATGAAGGATTGACGTGCCCACTTTGATGACATTTTGCTATATTGGAAATGTGGAATAAAGAGCCTATTTTTTTTAGTGAATGATAGATGTTATTGTTACAATGATTTTAAATTAAAATTCAGGTTTTTTAGTAATTTGTGTTTCATTATCAAAGCGTCAAATATTTTATTTATGTTTTATACAATTTTTTTAAGTGGTATATTGTGATTGTTGAGAAAAAAGAGTCTCAATTAAATTTAAGTTTATGTTTTTATAGTAAGTATATAAAGGGTGACTTTGAACCTAAAAACAGGAGTTTAATAGAAGTTTTTGAGGAGCCAACGACGAGCCGAGCTCAGTGGTCGAGCTTTTGATGAGTCGAGCTTGGGCTCGAGCTTTGGCGAGCCGAGCTCGAGCTTGATTGTGGTGGCTCGCCGAGCTCGAGTTACAAATGATACTCATGAGCCGAGCTCCGAGCCCGACAGGTTCGGGCTCGCCTTGACTCGAATACACACCTATGAATGACTAGTTTCTACTCTAGAGCTAAGCCATCTATGAATGAGGATTCAGTGCGGATTTTTACGTTGGTTATTTTTTGTCTAGTCTACTTAAAATAAATTATAAAATTTTTTAATAAATTACAAACGCTTAAATAAATGACAAAAATATAATAAAATTACAATAGTAAACCCTCTCCAAAACATGTATCTACATCATTCTACCTCAAATCCTCCAATTGCATCTAGACCGCGGAAAGTGGTTTGTTCAAGTTAACTAATGTAATAATTGAGTGTATCCAGGTCAAGTTTAAAAATAATTTAGATTTACTCAAAACATATTTTAACACTAAATAGTTAAATTATATCGATTTCGGGTCAAAATCATTTCATTTTGTATTAGGTTTGGATTTCTTTGAATAATTTCAAATGGGGTTAAAGTCATATATTGGATCAGACTTTCTGAGCTCTAATTGCATCCACCCGTTACGCTTCCTAACTCTAGCTCCTCTACAAATGGAAGGGTTTTTCCACCCTTCACTAAGAGCTTCCCAAAGCCATCTAAAAATTAAGACTTTCACTATATGATTTTCAAGAGAGTAGTGAAATTTTCCTAAAATTGGCTTACAAACTAACAAAATATTCAGGGTAATAACGTCCAAGGGATTCCAGAGAAAATAGTTTAGTCTAATTTGACCTGGAGTACTTTCGAGATTAACACACACACATAAAAATCTCTTCATTTTAGTTGTATGTCATTTGACATCGATCTTCCCTGAGCGTTCGCCTTTCATCTGTCTCCATATTATTTTCTCATGTAAAACATGTCCAAATTCAAGTGATCAATTTTTAATTTTATTTTTTGGACTTTTAGCTTTATATTCATTTTGTTCGCATTGCAATACCTATGCTTCCCTAATTAGTGTTTCTCATGAAAAGGTGTGGAAATATATGCACTAAAAAACACAGCAGCAAAGACGCAAAATCCAATCCAAAACGCTAACCACAAACCTAAATGCTACAAACTGCTTCACAATGCTGCTGAACGCTGCTATGTACTAAATGCTTGTTGTAAATGCCGAAATGAACAGGCCCTAAATGATTAATTCACAACCAGCAAGCCGTTAAAGAGCGCATGGTTTGTGAATGGTTGACCTCATTATCAACCATATATTTCAGTATGTGGAAACCAGCACCTCTATTCACCGAGTAGTATCGAACACCATTTCCAAATGTTTAGTGAAGAATTAAGTATACGATCAATACATTTAACTTTTTCCCTCAACTTGTATTCCAGAAAATACCACTTCTGTTCAAAAAATGACCAAAAATGGACTTACATCGGCAGCATAGTGTAAGAGCCAGAAAACAGGCACGTGCTGTTCATTTTACAACCTCATCTTTCATAATTGAACCATAAGTTGCTGGGCATGAAGAAATTTGCTAGTTTACCAAGGTGATCGATCAGAAATGTTCAAAACAAGGCATGATCCTCACCCCGAAGAATCCACAACTTGAAATTGTATTGCTAATGTTGTATATTTTGGCCTATTAGAAGCTGCTATCCATCTGAAGAAATTTTGGTGGAACTAGAATTTTAGGGCTTCCCTCAATCCGAAGTTTTGACCTGTCTTACCTGGAACGGTGGTCGGATTCCCCTTTGCATCATCGCAACAAACTCATTATAGTCTATACGCCCATCCTACAAGATCAAACAACAGAAACCCCATCAGAGACAGCAATTTTTACGTCATTTGTGATGAATACTTTGCCTATTGTATACATTAAATGGGAAATTATTCATAGATATATTGCAAGCTTTGCATCCCATACATAGCATAATACGTTGACATATATTCCAAAGTATTTGAGGGTCTAACCGAAACCTATATTGCTTGAACTCATCGTTTTCAACCCAAGTATTTGTCAATTAAGATTGCGACACCTACATGTCTACCCCTCTTACAAATCTCCGAATGCAACTGCATAACATATATGAAAACATTGTTCCTGTAGTCAGTGACACCCCCCCAAAAAAAGGATAATTATTTATGGAAGGCTGTGGGGTAATGCTATATATAGTATGTGAATGATACTGGTGGGGAGGAGGGAGAGTTTACTGAAGCCTATACCTGAAGGTTTAAATGATACATCAGGTATGCGATTCCAATCAAAAAATCAATTCATGACTCCAAACGTGAAGTATGGGAATTAGTGATTCTATTCCCGTACCTATGGCCCAAAACTAGTGAACCAAACAACCATTAAGGTTCCTCTTTTCTCTAAAATTCAGAGAAAGGGGAGGAATTTATAGAGGACCCATAACCACCAAGACCTGTGATTTCACTTTCTTTTCTACATAATTCTTCAATTAACTAGAAAATAACTTTTCAGCATAGCAGCCCCAGTTGACATATACCATCAACCCACATTTCTCACCCAGCTGTATATCCTTTGCCTTATCATAAGAAGTTTTCAACATGGATTTCAAGTTTCAAGTTCAGTACAATTGCCAAAGAAAGAGTTACTTACATTATCTTGATCAGCTTCTCGAATCATTTCTTCCAACCGAGCATCCTGTATTCCAAACTCCTCACAAGCTTGCTGAAGTTCATCTGCAGTAATATAACCACTTCCATCCTTATCAAAATAATTAAACGCTGCAAATAAATTATCCTCTTTCTCAACTTTGTTGAAATGCAACATTGCCGCAAGGAACTCTCCATAATCAATTGTCCCACTGTTATCAACGTCAGCCTGCAATTTGTGAGAGAGAATTAGAGACATTGTAAGAAGGATTTAAATACCATCACATAAGATGCCAAACAAGAAACTCTATTCCTCCACGTGCCTTGAAAGGCATAAGAAGATTAGTGGCTGTGTAACCATCAGTAAGACCCTTAGATTACCGTATACTCAGACTGCACAAAGTGGTTTTTGATTCTGATTGGCAAATGATTGGACAAAAACACAACAAGGGCAAATGATTAGACAAGCATACAACAGAGATACAAAAAGTTATAGGCAATAATTCCACATCAAGGGCACGAAGCCTAATACATCATATCAACAAATTTGAGCATAGAATGGAACAGCTATCCAGAGAAGTCATTTAGAATCTGATTATTAGCTATTATAGGAGATAAAATCTAATGAAGTCAGAGTAAAAGTAGAGGGAAAACAAAAGATTATTTTCATAAAAGATAATAGTCTCTGATATGGGCAGTCGATCATCTTGAGAGTATATCACCTCATGTTGGTCTCGCCTTTTCCTTAAAAATATGTCTCATTGAGCACAACTTGGATGAACATTTTCAGCCACAAATTTGTGGCTCCTTGCCTCCTCATGTAATGGCTCAAATTTGAGCCACATAAAATTTTATTCCAGGCAAGTGGATGGCAAACAGATAAAAACAAAAGACAAAAGCCATGTCTATATATTTCACCCACAGAGAAAGAGAAGTGGGGGAGGGGGAAAAATAATCATGCTGAAAAGTTTGAAATTATATTTTTGAATTTGATACTTACAGCTTGCAGTAGATCATAAATTTCAGAATCCTTGAGGTTAGCACCAGCCTTTTCGAGTCCGACCTTGAGTTCTTCATAAGTGATTTGGCCACTGTTGTCTGCATCTAACATTTTGAACATCTCTGTAAGGCCTGCAATTTCTTCTTCGGATAGGGATTCAGCAATGACCTGTAAACAGACAATAATTTAGTTTACCACAGAAAAGAAATATATCATCAATCAAAGAATCTGGTGCAAAATTTTACAGAAAACTATGCACATCACTGCTTTCAAATAATGGCTAGGCTGCATATTAGTATCCTAAATAGTGCTTGCTTTGACATTCAGAAACTTACTCTAAGAGCCATCTTCTTGAGTTTATTCATAGCTCTGAATTGCTTCAGACGACTTAAGACAGCAGAATCAAGAGGTTTGTCAGGTGCCACACCATCAACCTGTACCCAGGGGTGGCCTGCAATTTATTTAGCATGCATATAAGCAATGACATAAAACTTAGAAACAGTTCCCACCTCAAAGGATGGGTTTATAGGCTGTCGAAATAAGGAAAAAATCCAAGTTCAGCAAGTTGCATCCTAGCCCAAAAGAGCCATTCAAGTTCAGCAAGATCAACAGTAACTCAACTAAGGATCCAAGCTTAAATGGTTGAGTTCCAAGTCAATGTTATTACTTATGAATTTCGTGTTATTAACATATGAATAACATTATTATCTACTGCCATTTTCCTGGATCTATATTGAAGCTTTGAAGAAGAAGCCATTACATATGCGTTGATTCAGCCCAGCATCAAATTCTGTTTCAAGGGCATCATTTAGCATTTTGCAAGCATGAATAATGGATGATTAAATGAAGTTTGTTGTTTTAGGAGTTAAAAAGGATTGAGTTTCACAGCTATCAGAGTGAAAATGGTGCATGCTTCTTTAAAGAAAGTATGAAGTAATGCTTATGGACCTTTATGAATGTTTTGCGAAGAATGGGAAAATCCATGAGTTCAATGGTTAACGTTCACCACCTCAATAAAGAAGGTTCACCTTTTGTGGAGGTTCATCGTGGTTCAAAAGCACAAGCTCAAGGAGTGAGAAAAACAAGTTCATTATGCTTCTCAACTTCAATTCCAATCAATTTCAATTTTCAACATCACCAGAAAGATTCAAAAGTATTCTCTAAGGCCCTGTTCTTTTTGGCTGTAAAGAATTGTAAAACTTCAAGCTATAAGTTGTAAGGCTATAAGCAGCTGAAAGCAATTGTAAGGAGTTGTAAGATAGTTGTAAATTTAGTAGTAAGAAGATGTAAGGAAAGTTGTAAGGAACTGTAAGGAGTTGTAAGCTAAAGCAAAAAAGAACAAGGCAATCTACTAAATCTGTTTTCAAAGATAAAGTAGACAAATTGTGCCAGGTCCAAAAGGACCTCAATCAGAAATGACTGCCTAGGTGATTTCTAGTTTATGAAGAAAATCAAACCATATTCTATATTCCATCTATGTGAGAATCAACCTCAAATGTTTGTAAATATGGGTCTTTCAGTTCTTCTTTCCCTACATCTTTGCCAGTTAGGAGTAACATCAGATACATTTTCCTTACTAACAGCCAGAGGCAGATCCTCCAAGGGCATTGTTTTTCTCATTTGCAAACACATCTAAGAAATGGAACACAGCTGCATCCACTCTATCCACCTCATCACTCCAGGCTGAACAGAACCAACTGACCAACTAACGTAAGGACCAAAGACCCTAGAGTAGAAAAGGAGCTGTACACCATGAACTCATTAATACCTTGCAACTATTGAGAAGCTAATTTGTTTAATCATAAAAAAGTAACTATTATTTATGCATTTAAAGGAAGCATTTCAAAGAACTCACTTAGAACTTCATGAGCAGTAAGCCGCTTTCTAGGTTCCCGAACAAGCATTCCTCTCACGAGATCTTTTGCTTCTTGTGAGATACTGGGCCAAGGGTCTGATGAGAAATCTAGATCACCATGCAGGACTTGCTCAAATATCTCTTGCTCAGTTTCTACACAATTGAATCCCCAAATTGTGTTAAACAATTAAAAAATCACTCAGCAGAGCTCTAAGTCACTATTGATAACCATATGAAAGCTCAAGGAATCCTCACCACCCCAGAAAGGAGGTACTCCACTTAGTAGAATGTAAACAATCACTCCAGCACTCCAAACATCTGCTTCTGGACCATAACGTTTCCGTAGGACTTCAGGTGCGACATAGTATGGGCTTCCAACCACATCAGTGAACTTCTCGTCTGGAAGGATCAGAGAATAAATAAAATCATGACTGTGAACTCCAGGGAAGAATAGGAAAACAAAAAACCATGAGACATGTAAAAATATTGCTAAATGACCAAAGCTTCCCTCAGTAATCCCATCAGGACAATGACCTTTAGAAAAGAGTTCCATTTACTATGTTCAAATCTTAGAACAAGCAACATTGGGTTGACTACTAAGTATAAGCCACATAAACATAAGCAATATAGTAGTATATGAGAAATTAGCATAAAAACTCCTCTATACCAATTGCTGAACCATGTAAAGGATACATATGCTAACAATTGTTATCCCCGTCAGAATTTAAAGCAGATGTACAACCACTTCAAAACAATTGTTATCCCAACCTTTTGGAAAAGGCTGAACAATACAATACAAGAGTATTCATCAATTGTTAAATAATCAAGAAATAGAGACACAGAAGTAGGAAGAAGCCATTTTGGAATAAGCTTTTGTAGCAGCACTTTTGCCGTTCTTATGTGGTTTCAAACCTAAAATCGTTTTAACAGCCATTGTGAACTTGTAACATCGTTCTTTGTCGCTCAGTAACCACTCTAATCCTTTGCGTGTGCAGAAAGAGACACAGCAACACTAATGCCTGGCAGACAATGTCCAACACAAATACACTGTGATACCATGTTCCTTTAGCAAAGGTAGGAGGAGCATCCTACTCTTTTTACTTAAACGTAAAAGCAAACAGAAAGAGCATCCTAAATTCTAGAAGCTCTTTATTTTTCACATTCAAAGAGTAAGCTAGTGATGGAAAGAGTCTGTCAAGCATAAGATAAAGAACTAGAAAAGTTTTTGCAAGTTGACATAAGATTTTATGAAGATTAATAATACAGGCAGCACAAAACCAAGAGATGAATACTCGTTGTTTGACATATGATTGTATATATATACATTGAGTAGCTGAAAACCTAAACAAAAATACAATGTCAAGTTGTAAACTAAGCTACAAGGCATCAGATTTACAATAACCCACGATGATTAAAATATTAGATTGAAATATGGAAACCTTTCTCCCCATGAGCCTTCTATATTAAGGAAATTGGCGAAATACAAGATGCACAAAAAGAAATGAACTTTTTAGATTCAAAGTGACTGATTATTTTTCGAGGCTAGAGCTATCAGAAGTCAGAACAATAGGGCTAGTCCCTCTTCAATTCATTAGCAGCCATTGAAGTAACAGCATCATAACAATCATACAGACTCCATCAAAGAGATTCAAAAAGGCATAAAAACGGCAAATGTATACCTGGCTTGAAAAATATCGACAACCCAAAATCAATTGTTTTT
Source organism: Talinum fruticosum (assembly GCA_021018815.1). Lineage (NCBI taxonomy): Eukaryota > Viridiplantae > Streptophyta > Magnoliopsida > Caryophyllales > Talinaceae > Talinum > Talinum fruticosum. The sequence goes on along the minus strand of JAITYX010000063.1, from coordinate 3,321,883 downwards.
AGCGGTGAATCCTCCTCTTTGCCGACAAACAAGAAATTCTCTGGCTTAAGATCCCGATGCATGACTCCCAAAGAATGGCAGGCTTCCACAACACCAACTATTGTCCGAGTAAGCTCAGCCGCCTGTCTTTCTGTATAATGCCCACGCTGAATGATCCTATCAAAAAGTTCACCCCTTTGCAGAGTTCCATCACAAGATGAACTGCCACTGCATCCTCGTAAGCGCCTTTGATTGCAATAACATTAGGGTGACCCGCAAGGTGGTGCATTATCTGAATTTCCCGCCTCACGTCCTCAACATCGTCTTCATGAAGGAGCTTTCTCTTGGCAATCGACTTGCAAGCATACTCTTTTCCAGTGGCCTTTTCTGTGCATAAAAATGTAGTTCCAAATTGCCCTTGTCCTAATTTCCTACCCAAAGTGTAAAATTCCTTAATGTTGCCCGTCTTCTTTTGCAAAACGGACTCCACTCTGAGACCTGCACTCGGTGCTCGCTTGAATTGAACGGGTATCTTAGGTTTTGCTTGCACCACTGGCTCAGCTTCTACTTTGGGTATGACCATTTGTTCAACCTCCTTTTGTGGTAAAGGGACTTGCTCGGGTTCTGGTTTTGGCATTGTCATTTGTCTAGGAGGTTCACTTTGGGTGGGCAAAGGCATCTCTTGCCCTTTAACGGTGGGAGATGGAGATTGTGGTTCATGTTGGCTCTCTCCATTGGAAACAGAAGCATTATCATTCTCAGAGCGGCTTCGCCATACTACGGCTGAAACCGTTTGCAAGAAACCGTGCCTTGTAGTACTAGGTCCTACACAAGTATTCCCCATCTATCTGCCCCCAATTATACTACTTTTCAATGCACCTCTACTCTAAACATCAAAATCCAATGCCATCAACCTTCTATTTGAACCAATAAGATCTATGATCAAGATCAGAAATTCAAAAACCCAATCAAAGTCAAACCACTATGAAATCCAATCCAAACTTGGTAAGAAAACTGATCCCCAAAATTATAGTTCGATTGACTGAAATCAACAATAATGACAACAAATGATGTATCAAATGTGAATTACAACAACCTCAATTTCAATGGGAAGAAATTGAATGACTCACAACCCTTTGATGGAGACCCAACAAAAATATGAAGATCAAAACAATAAACCAACTAGTCCCACATAAATCTTAGAAAAATTCCTCCTTCAGGGCATGACAAAGCCAGACAACAACTTAAGGTGGAATGAAGGTAAATTTTACTAGAGCATGGATACTAGAGAAGCAGAAAATGATAAAGCTCAAACCTTGGAAGCTGGAACTCCAAGAGAAACAAGCCCATTACAGAAATGAACTCTGATAGATCAAAGACTTGATCAAGTAAAATGAGAAGGTCTTCACCCAACAAAATTCCGGAAGAAACCTACCCACCTTTCCCCTTTGGAAAATAGAGAGGCAGAAAAAATCAAAGTTAGAAACCCAATTTTGAAGAAAGGAAAGTAGTCAATGGATAAATGGGCAAACGTATAACTATATGTATTTTATTTGTCAATACAATTATTATCTGTAACAAGCAAATGGGAGTTAAACAGGTTGTGCATATGAAAGGAATTGGTGGTCCGGGAAGAAGGGCATGAGAGAGAGAGAGAGAGAGAGATGAGGGGAAGAGGGGTTTGGATTTGGAGGCGAGATTTTAGGGTGTTTGTCTTTTCAGTCTTAAGATTTGTGGGTTATTGTAATGCACAAACTCAAATCTCTTAAACGCGTTAATAGTTGAGCACTTCTGAGCTATTTGGTAAACTTGATTTGGACAGTCAAATACTTTCTCAAAAAAGGAGAAAAAGATCTTTCTCATCTAATTTAATTAGCAGAGTTTCTAAAAGTCACTTTCACATCCAAAATATAGTTTGAAATTTTTTATTAAAGACTAAATTCCATAAATATAGTTTTTCAAGCATAAACAAAAAAGTTAAATAGGATAAATATATATTCGATGAAATTTTCTTCTTTTTTATTAAGTATTTAAAGGTTTCATTAAAAAGAAAAAATTTTTAAAGGTCTTATTTTAAATCAAAATATAAATAAAGGTCACATTCAAAGAAGAGTTTTTTTATTCAAAAAGAGGTTTTTAGAGACATTGAGCATAGGGAAAACTTTTGGTGCACTTTTTTTCCAATAGTTTAGTCAAATTTCTTATTTGATAAAAAAAACTAAAAAAAAAACTGATTTTTCTAAAAGCTAACTTTTTCAATTTTTGGAAGCCATTGGGAAGCAACGCCTAGCATCGGATTTTCCACGAAAAGTTGAATTTGTGATAAATGATTTTATTGAAAACCCAATTTTACCATTTATGTTCTGTATAAAATTCACTTCTTTTATAAATTTTTGTACCCCATGTCTTCAACTATTCTCCTTTCTAGTCTCTCTGCTCCCCGTGCACCCTTTTAATGAAGACACAACCAAACCCCTTGCCATTTACAGGCTAAAGGTGATCACTAATGAAGAGACAGCAGGCTAAAGGTGATCACTAATAAAGAGATAACAAGCATCGTGGTTTTCCAGTGAGTGATCTATGCACATTTACGTGGCCGTTCGTGCCAAATTTTGCATTTGTTTGTGCACGTTTTTCCTCTCTTCGTCTTCCTTTTAACTTCAGCTGCTTCGGTAAATGTTTAGGGACTAAAACTTGTTTATTGATGATAGAGGTGTATTTGAGCTGATTCGAGCCCGAATATGTTTAGCTCAAAGCTCGAATTGTGAGAATCTTTTGTAGCTCGTGGCTCGTGGAGCTCGGCAAAATAAAGCTTGACCCTAAGCTCGGTTCATCAACAGCTCGAGCCTGAGCTCGGTTCATCATTGGTTTGTTAGTTCACTATGCTTCTTTTAAACTATTACATGTTTATGTTTAATTGCACCGATTATCAAACATAATCAGTCAAAAATTTTATATATAAACGTCTAAATTTATTAACTATTAAAATCCATAATTCTTAAATTTACATCTATTATATTTAGTTTATATTTGTCTTATTTGTACAAAAAGTAAACTAGATCGATTGTCGATCATCTATTCATTATCAACATTTCATATATCTTAGTTCTTGATTTTTATCTATGTATATATTATTAATTGGTAAACAAAAGCTTTAGATATAACTGAATGCTTTACATTTGAAGTCTAAATTATAATAATTATATTATATTACAAAATTAAAATTATTTGCGAGGTCGGTGACAAAAAAAGTTCTTCGAAGAGCTAGTCTCCACAAATTTTGGCTCGTGTGTTTTAATTTGTTTAGACTCATTTGATTAACCTACTTACTCAACTTGTTTAGACTCGTTTGTCTCGTCAGCTTGTTCATTCGTTCAACTCGCTTGTAATTGACCCGTGTAGGATCGGTTACCTTATGAGCTCAAAAATTAAAAGTCCAAGCTTGACCCGAATCACTAACCAAGCTCGACTCAACTTGGGCTCACCACAAGTTTGGCTTGACAAGCCTTTATGCAAGTCATCTCACAACAGTTCATCAGCGGGCTCGACTCAACTACAAACCTAGTTGGTGATAAAAGGATGTACTTATGACTCCTCTAAGGGGCCAAGTACTTATGGTGACCTTAGGTTTCCTATGGGCTTAGTGTAATGAAGTGAGGGTTTGACCAAAACATTATGGTAGAGAAATCATAAATATGAAGGAGTTTGTCCCTTGGGATTGTACCTTCGTCGACCCAAGGAAGCCTTCATGGAGGTGCAAGAGACAGGTCAGGCGAGCTGTCTTCTCATGAGTTAGGATTAGGGTCAGGGTTGATAAACGAGAAGAGAAGGATAGGTGGTAAAATTATTCATAAAGTCTCTCAATTGAGTTACAAGGTAAATAACCATACCAATACCAAACATTTAACTTTCTTATACAACAATAAGCCATCTGCAGACAACCATAATACATTTACAGGCAGTCACAATGCAATTATAACTTTCTCAAACACAGTTGCATTATTATTTTCTTATCATTTTATTTTGGTAAAGGAGAGTCGTATTAGTTGTTGGCTTAGTTGATTACATTAAATACTTCTTAAAAGTTATTTGGTAAAATTAGTTGTTTTTAACAAAATTATTTGGTAAAATTTTATTTATATCTATAAATCAATTTTATTATTTATTATTACCATCACATTTTATTGTATGTGAGTTATAATAAACATGTATATATTGGATGTAAAGTTAAATACTTGAATACATACTAATCGTGATGATAAAACAATAATAAAACAAACTAACCGCTGTTTTATCATAATTGAAGAATTCATATTTTATGTTAACAATTTGATTATCAACAGGAATATGTACTTTGACCAATTTACCTAAATATACGTAGTTTATAATAAGATGATTTTATCAAATATTTTCTTCACCTAACGCAAAGTCTTTGACACAGCCACCATTATTGAGAAAAATTGTCCCAAGTTCCGCAGATAAAATTTTAAATATATAAAATAATTAGTGTGACAAAATTCTAGAATCTCACAAATGAGAGAATACTGTACAAAATTTTTAAATCACTCCTATTTTTCTTGCTAAGGCAAAAATATGGATGGGCTGGTAAAATATAGGTCGGTTATGTTTCATGTTTGGGCTTGAAAATGCTCAATTCTAACCAAAAGTTTCGAGTTTGGATCAACCTAATAGATTAGAAGCATATTTAATGATATTTGTATCCTGGTAAAATATCTCTAACTATCGATTTACCTTGTATCCCGATCTTTGATATTGATATTTGTGGACATTCCACCATCGAGTTCCTACAATAAGACTTAGTGGTACAATAATACGCAGTGAGGGTAAAGTGTGTGATATTTTTAGAAGCTTTGACCCTTTTTTATTTTAATTGACAAGTAAGCTTGCTAAATTTGACTGAGTTCTTTATCAATTGAATTCTCTCTCTTTCTCGCTTCTCTATTTCTTTATCTCTTGGATGAAACGAAGTTCAGTTCTTCCCGACGTAATTTGTCCTCTCAAATGAAATCAACGTAAATATTACGTATCTCTCCCTTTTGGAATTCCCCGAAGAATTGAAGAGCTAATATTGTTATTGGGTCATCAACTTTGAGTAAGAGAGGAATTTGGAGTGCCTAATCGCTAAAAGAACAAATTTTGTTGGTCAAACTACCACCAATGATTCACCTACAAGTGCATGAGATTTGCAAGAAGTCCCTCTATAGAGACAAGAAGTTTCAAGGATGTTCATTATGGAAGATATAGATTGGTTAAGAAATTAGGGTTCGAAGTGTATTAATTTATTTTTGTTTTTTTAGTTTACTAATGTTAGCTATTGTAGGTAAATCAAGGATATGGGATTTTCAAGTGGAATGAGGAACAAGAAATTAATGTGCTTCAGGAAATAAGATGCTTCAAGAAGAGAATGATACTTTGAAAAAGAAGATTGCAAAAGAATGGCATAATAGGTCAAGAGAAGAGGAAGAATTAAAGGCATCAAGGAATTTAGGTCCGGAGAAGATGTTTTTGTGTTTGGTAGTTATTTTAGTATGTAGGATAGTTTAAAAATTTACTTGTAAGGATGGTGCAAAAAATGTCTTCATTCAGAAATTTCTATAAGGATAGGTAGTTTGGGATAGTTTTTGATTGGCGGGTGTTTGTTGGGTGTAATTGACAATTGTAATTGAAGGTTTTTTGAATGAAAATTTTTCAAGTATTGTAACTATCTCACATATTCCTAATTGTCATCTAAATTGCTATATAAATTTACTATAAATATAAGGAAATAATTTGAAAACAATGCAATATTTACAAAAAAAGTACGTAAAGGTAGATTGTAATGATAATTGTTGTTTATATTGTTTACATAATAATTGGCAGGTAATCGCATTGACAAATTGTAGCTTTCTAGTCAAATGTTGTCCCAAAAAATTAAGATTGAACTGTGGAAGGAAATTCATATTACAATTGCCAAAATTCAAAGTTTGACACGCCAAAAAGTAAGTTATGGTCCAATTGAAGGAATGTTCATTGTGGAGTGAAATTGACAGCTGAGAGCTACTCGCTTGTTTGGCTAAACACAAGAGAATCGCTTCATCTATAATTGTATCTTCACCAACCAAATGTGCAACATTCTATAAAATTAAAAAAAAAAAAATTTGCTGACTACAATACATTTCACCAACATAAATTGCAGTATTATAAGATTATGAGAAATAATAAAATCCTATATCAATTCATATAAAATACCATGTTGCGTCCTCTCCCCCTGCTTGGTCCCATCCTACTGTTTGTCAATCTTATGTGATTGCCCCTCCCCCTAGTTGCAACCCTTCTTCCTCTACTAGATCATCTTCTTTTACTCGAATTTTCTCCGTTGTCTACTATTCTTCCTCTACCAGCTCCCGCAAGTTGCACATCTTTACTTGGTAGGCTCATTGGAAGCTTTCTTAGTTTGCGCATATATCCTCTTTGAGGTGGTGTGTTCATAATAGAGTGGTTAGGTTTAGGGGTATGGGATATTAGTTTCACTCCTCAGGTGAAAATCTTATAAGAATAAAGAAGAATTCTCGCTCAAATGTGCTAAAAAGGATAGCACCAAAAATAAGTATTTCTTTCTTCCCATGTTACCAATCCCTTCTTGTTGCCATAAAGAATATAAAAAATCTCTTGAAAATAAGTATTTCTTTCTCAACTAATATTTGAGTTTCAAGAATAAGTATGCTCGTGTTGTTTGATCTTTTCAAGTCAACAATGTATATCCCAATTTTATTATAATAATGCTCTTTCATAGGTCCATGCAACAATTTATGTGCTTGTTTCTTATTAGAAAGAATTAAATCTTAAAATCATAACTACAAGTACACGACATAGTTGTACCTACCCACCAAGCACAGGTCATATCCACAGAGAGTTGTATTTTAAATATCAAAATTATCTTGAATTTTCTCGTCTACGCGAAACAGGAGAGATGAGTTATATGTAACTAAACCGATCCTAGAAAGCAATAAAATGAGTACTCGAGGTTGTGATCTTACCACTTAATAAACTAAATAATTAAGTCAAGCCTAAACTTACCCAAGTTTATACATGTATTTAGAAGTGGTAGGTTACACCATCAAGACCTGCTCAAGCCACATTTTTGAGGGTCATGAGTTAGTCTAGTTATTCTAACCACCTACTTTCGTGGGGTTAGCCCAACTAGACTACAAAAATAGCAACCTCGGACCTAGCTAGGATTCAAGATATTTTCATGCCAAAATCTCAACTACTCTCTTTACCCATAGTAGCAAATTGGCTCCACCTTTTAGTTATAGACTAACCGCCCAAAAATTAAGATGAAAAACACTTTTAGGTATTTCATTGAACACGTATCGGGCATGAGAAACAATGTCAAATAACAAGTAAAAACTAGGTGGATTAAGGCCTAAATAGGACTAATTAGCCATTAGAGAGGCTAATCACAATCAAAGTGACACAAACTAAAAAATTAAAATTAAACATAAAATTAAACAAATAATATAACTACTAATAACATCAAAAGATAATAAAAATCAAACAAACTAAACAAACTAGAGAAAAAAGAGAGGCAAAAGGGAAGAAGGTATCGAGAACGAATCAAATTGAAACCGAACACTATTAGGAACTGAATTAATAATTAAAACTAAAACAACAATTGAATCTAAATTATATGAATCTAAAATTTACATGAAAAAACTAATAACCTAGACTAAAATTAACCAAATTAAATACTATGCTAATGCTTACGCTCCGGCCTCCCCTTGACATCTTTGGCTGATCCTTCTTTATCCCTTGAGTTGCTCGAAAACTAACCTAATATAATTAGCTTCTTATTTCTTTAAGAATTTGGGCCGCATACCCCACTTGATTGGAGACAGAAATTTGAGTACAATTCCTCCATATTGTTCTTATTCATGTGAGGTTCACCTCCAATTGCTGAATATTTGTTAGAAAATATTAAACCTAGTGGGCTCCGCATGATTAGATAGAGAAAGATTCATATTGGGCTGCACTTTGAGTAATTGGGCTGCACTTTGTTTCTTTAATGTCACTATGTTTCAAGTTCGACTTCCGGGACTCATTCGAGTCTTTAATTATTACTGACAAAATAAAAAAAATAAGTAAAAATCTTCAGAATATTTTATTTCTCGAGTCAAACTTTAAGTAAATAGGGGTAAAAATAACGCAATATTTGGATCGAACATTTCTTAACACCATATGCATACCATGGGTTCAATATTATCCGAAGACTCTCTTTACTTGTTACTTCAATTCTTTGGCTAGCTAATGAGAGCTTTCCTTGTACTTTATGTCATGAGAAAATAATTCATTCAAACCAATCCCACGCAAGTGCTAACAAACTACCCTCCAAACCCTTATTTAGCTAGTTAGTACACCTTGGAGGTTGTTTGACTAAAGTTTGGAAGAAAGCTAAGTAAGCAAGAGAACACTTGGAGAATTTGGCGGAATGCTTGTATATTACTTGCAAGCTTGAATGGATGATTGTTGGATCTTGGATGCCTTATAAATGAGCCCCCTTAGGGGTTTATATAAGCTCTCACCTCCTCAATGAACGCTGGAGATTAATTTGATTCTAAAGTCTAGATTTATCCTCTAGAGTCATCTATACAAATATTTATGTTTCTATACAATCGTGGAACATTATAGAAGATTGAGGAAACTTATGGAACAATAAAGAAAATTTCGAGAGAATTTCGAGTTGTTCCGGAACGTTCCATGGCATTTAGCAAGTGAATGTAGCTCTTAGAATACATGTAAAATTTTGCTTGTCCCAAGAAGCATGTAATTTGAATCTACAATTCTCCTTGCAATATATAGCTATTATGTTCCTTGATTTGTGTGACCTTCCTATCTTTAAGTCATAACCAACTTTCAAAGCATACATAGTAATTGCATCTTTTAATCTTTTCACTTAAAAATTTTCCAATCATTGCCCTGTGTAACCTTCAATACTCTCTTCTTCCCTCTCAATAACCTCAACAAACTATCCTAATCACTTTTGCTTTCACCCCTATTTCCATTTCTTATTCATAATCTTCATAATCGGTATGAAAATGCCCTTGTGCTGGAGTTTCTCTGTTATTATGTGAATGTTTTCTTCTAGATCTTAAACTTTTTCCAACAAAACTAGGAACAAATGCCTTCTCATGTTGTATTGCTTTTTCATGTTGAATTGCCTTTTGTTTCTTCAGCTCTAACACTTTTATTCCGACAAGTTTGTCACTCTTTATCATCTGGTCTCAAAATCCTTAAATTCAGGATCATTGTTCTTCTTCTTCTTATTCTTTTGGCACATCATCTTCTTCCACTACAACTTTGCTTTTGTCTTCGGGGTCATATGAAGCTGCTTTTTCTGCATTGTCTTCCTCCAACTCCTCTTCATGATCTCTCTTAGGTTCATAAAATTTTCACTTGATGAGTCAATTTCATCATTTACTAACTCATGCATTAGAATAGGTGAATCATGTTAAAGGTCTTCCCAATCATATTCAACATCTATATCTCCTTTAGTTTCAACATCTATAGGTGGTGTAGGTATGAACTCTTGGGTGGTTTCATGGTTTATATGATATAGTACAGTTGAGTTTTGATTGGATCGCGTAGGTGTTACTTTTATGGTTGTTTTATGGGGCACTCGCTTTGGAGATATATGTTGTTCAGGTGAAAGGTGTAAATATAATGTGTGGAATCTTTTTTCTTGCTATTTAAATAGGGGAATGGAGTGTTTCACTCTACGATCGCTTTAATTGGGATTAACAAAGATGGCACTATAAAACCATGCCTTTAGGGTTGTATGATGTAGGCATATTTGGCCTAGGTAAAGTTAGTGGCATTTTGAGGCAATAAGTCAGCCTCATCAACTTCATGAGAAACATACATACTTATATGCCCAGTAACACTTGTATGTTTTTCCATCTCTGTTGACTCGTCATAATCCACTAACTTTCATAAACTAGATTTCAAGTCCAACCTAGGTCTTGCATAATAATATTCAATTGCATTTTCAAAATCAATGTATTCCACATAACCTTTAACTGAATAGAATGTTAATTTATGCAATCTTAATAGCACCCCTTTTATATTTGAACTCATCTTCTGTCACAAACTTCTCCCTATAATTGATATCCAATTTTATTTCATCCATTTTCGGCAATCCTTCTATTCAAATAAAACATATGATAAAATTCACAAATTAAGTTACTTAGTAAAGATTGTACTAAATCCCAACAATCAAATAAAAATCAACTATCAAATCAGGAAAAACTCCAACATAGATAAATTATCCTTTTAAACAAATCTCCCTTTCACACAAATTAAGTAACATATGAAACTAACCCCAACGCATAGCCTTCTAATAAAATTAGAACCCAAATCTTCCTTCTTGTACTTCAAGCGAATAAAGGTGTAGGTCTTCTTTGGAGGAAGAGTTCATAATGTATTCATTTCGCTTTTGCTATCGATTTGGAGGGACATTTGAGATTTCTTTTAACTAACAAAAAAAAAATTGGAGTTGATTGCTGAATAATCTCACATAAAATCTATAAAGAGTTGAATTCAAATAGTCTTGTATTGAGGGGTTTTTTGCGAAGAGAGAATTAATTTGATAAAGGAGGTTTGGAAGAGTGAGGTGTTTTTAAATGTTTTGATTGAGAGAGAGAGAGAAAGTCAAACTTAAGAAGCTTACTTGTCAATTAAAATAAAAAATATAAAAAAATGGATCAAAACTTCTAAAAATGTCAAGCACATTGGCTCCACTGTTTATGTCATTATACCACTGAGTCTTATTGTCTAAAACTCGATGGTGGGATGCATACAAATATTAAGCATCATTACATTGCAAGGTAAAGCAATATAATTGCATATATTTTCATTAGCAGAACCCAAAATTTTGGATAATACAATGGAAAAGAATATAGTGGCACAATGTTGTCGATATTATAATGACAAGAAAAACGGAAAAGACTATGACCCAAAATTTTGGATAATACAATGGAAAAAATATAGTGGCACAATGTTGTCGATATTATAATGACAAGAAAAAGGGAAAAGACTATGCACCAGCCGGGAATCGAACCCGGGTCTGTACCGTGGCAGGGTACTATTCTACCACTAGACCACTGGTGCTTATATTGCTAGTGACTCCTACAAAATTTAATTCTACTTTGTAGTTCAATTTTTGAGGTCTTTGTCTGTTCCCTGTTTCTGCTCTCTCCCCTTCTCTCTCTCGGAGAAGACGTGGACTGCTAGAGCGGCAGCCATGGCGGGGAGGTCGACCCCAATACAAACGCCATCCCTCTTCTTCTCTCAATCATCTTCAAACTCCCCACGCTTTCCCAATTCATTCTATCTCCATTTCGTCTCTTCGTCTTCATGTTCATCAAACCAATTCCGCTCACTCTCTCTCTTCCGCCCCAACTCCCACTCTCTACGCCGCCCTGTCGCCGCAGCCACCGTCTCTGTTGAATCTCCGCCTCTGGGGTTTGATCATGACGCCAACAAGAAGCTACTCCTCGAAGTCAAGGATCTCACTGCTGTGATTGCCGAGTCTCAGCAGAAGATTCTCAATGGCGTCAATCTCACTATCTATGAAGGAGAGGTCAGGATAGTTCCTCTCTTTCTAGTTTGGATAATTTATTCACTGAAGTAGATTCTAATTTTTATTTGGTGTTTCGCTTCTGGATTTTTGTTGCGAAAATTGAATTTCATTTGATTTCATATTGGAGATGAGAAATTGTTAAGATTGTAAATTCTAAGGGAGTTTTATGGGGTATCGGGTTCTGGGAAACCTTTCTTTATTGCCCCAGTAATCCCTTTTAACCTGAAACAAGAAAGCAAAATTATGAGACTATAAATTGTTTGCAGTTAATTCTTCTATTATTCTTGCTGATGGGGAATTAATTTGTGTTACTACATGTATGAAAAAAAACTTTGTAAGGAGTTCCTTGCATGCCTGAGAAAATTCAAAACTCAAATTTTAGTGCGAAACTAATTGTCATGTTCCAGGAATTATATCAGTTTTTGGTAGGTGCGAGAAATCCTATCAATTTTATGCATAATATGCTTGCCTTAGACTTCAATAGTTAATAATCACAGATTGTAGAGTATGAATAACCCCGTAAAATGTTACTTGGTTTTTTCCTTGCCTTCTTTACCCCTTCTGCTCCTTGGTTGGATAGGGGCTTTTGAAATACAATTATAGAGAGGCTGTTCCTGTTATAAATCCTCTTGCAATGTCTACAACTGTGTTGCACATAAGTAATAAAGTTATTTGGCATTTATGGGGACCACAACCCATCTGTCTTAAGAGAAATTGTCTTCCAATGAGTTTAAGATGTCTTCCAGATTATAGAGATAAACAAATACAAAGTTCATAGCCCTCTGTGAGCGCTTTCTAACTTTATTGGGTTTTTTTGGGGGGAGAGGTGAGGTGGGAGAGTAATTTTCTTCTATTTTATTGGAAGGAAACGCCTAAATTGTTTGAGGAATAAGTGATTTCATTTGAGTTAAACTCAAAGGATGAGCAATCCTAGCTTCATTTGGGGTTTTGTCTTTGGATTTCAAGTTTGTTGGTTTTGTTGATATTTGTGGAAAGTTATAAGACATAGTAATCACAAAGTTGTATGCTATTTAATATTCTCGATCCTTTTGTTCCTATGTTGCAGAACTTTTTGTGTTCCTGTATGTATACTCCATCCATCGTATCTGTGTGTGTGTGTGGTGTGTTCTTTTTTTTTTTAGATATAGAGTCCGATAGAAACCTCTTTGCTATTCAAGACTAAGCACCATAGAACTAACCCCTCACAGTCATACCCTGCTTATGCAGAACTCTGGAGTTTTGGTTTGGATTTGTCAGCTGGTAATGAACAAGTTGCTTGTGAGCTGTCACTGCATAATAGAAAATGAGGTTGCGTGAGCAATCAATTGCTACCAATTAATGTTCTTCCATGTAAATTTGTCAATAAATCAGCATCTCATGTCGGAACTTGGAAGACATACTGGACAATGGGGATATGTATGACTCATATCTGCTGTTCCATGTGCACCGGGGCAATTAGAATTCCATTGTGCAATATTGACATTCTTTTATTTGCTCGTAGGTGCATGCAATCATGGGGAAGAACGGTTCTGGGAAGAGTACACTTTCAAAGGTCTGTTTATCATGGTAGTATCTTATTCTTTCTGGTACCATCTCAAATACATATCATGGCTGTTATCCTTTTACATGTGTGTGGTGCTTTGCCATTCCCATCATGAGCACTGCCTTATGAAGTTATGAGACAACTCGCTAAGTTCATTGCCTTAGGTCTTCTTAAACTTCGCATGCCTGTAGTAGATATGCTGATATTTCATCTTTTCTGTCTCGTCTTTTACTCATAATTGTATATTTGCTTTGTTTAGCTTTCTCGTCACTTGAAGGCGTGTACTGCTTGTTATATGGCTTTTCTTTTGTCCTCTTTTGGACTTTTATTTGTGGCTAATGGAGTTAATATATTGTTGTTGGATTGCAGCTTTTGTTTACATGCTTGATAGTCTGCACTTTGTACAAGTTCTTTGAAATTTATGCTTGGTTCTGTGTTGTAGGTTCTTGTTGGTCACCCAGATTATGAAGTTACTGGAGGTACTGTGACTTTTAAAGGTCAAAACTTACTTGAGATGGATCCAGAGGAAAGGTCTCTTTCAGGGATTTTTATGAGCTTTCAGTCACCTGTTGAAATTCCTGGAGTGAGCAATGCTGACTTTCTAAATATGGCATATAATGCGCGACAGAGAAAACTTGGTCTTCCAGAGCTTGGTCCAATAGAGGTACTGCTCTGTTGTATTCTCATTTTTTATATGGGTATAAACACAATTTGCTGCTAACAAGATTTTGTAAAATATTTTGATATTTAGAGACTGTGGTGTTACCTACAGACTCTATGAGTTGTTGATCTAGCTCTTGATTTCAGATGATGTTGGTTTTCTCTCAGTGTATTTATTTATTTATTTGTTTATATTTGTTTTTTTGGCTTGGGGAAGCCCAATTCAGTAAGGTAACATGAAAGTAAGCAACTGTGTTGCATCATATAATCTTGTTGACAACCTTTGGGTGATGTGTTTTAAGGTTAAGCTTTTCAGTTTGACCATTATCAAAATTTCGTCTTCAGATAGTAACTCATGATACTATTTCCATCAGAGACATGTGCGATGACATTGTGGTGGATATGTGCTGTATGATCAATAGAATGACCATATTTTATTTTCCTTCCTCCAATGCATATTATGTGGAGATGAATATTCTTCTTTGCTATTTTCTGATCACTCATTGTCCTATTTGTGTATTTTCTGAATGTACATTATCGCCATTAATTTACTTTTTGACTTGATCCATAGAGTGGAGTCATTTTTAATCCTCTATTCTATTTCTATCTTTCGCAGTTCTTTAGCCATGTATATACCAAGCTTGATCTGGTGAACATGAAGATGGATTTTCTGAACAGAAATGTCAACGAAGGATTCAGCGGTGGAGAACAGAAAAGGAATGAGATTTTACAACTTGCGGTATGTCATACTTGCTTAGGAGTGAATACTAGGCATGAGCATGCTCCCATTGTTGTTTTTTCTGCAACAGGATGCTTTTTTTTTTTTTTTTGTTATGTGCTATTCTATTTCCTACCACTCTATTCGAAACAATGGATTTTTTATCTTCAGATTTAATACAAGAAAGCTAAAAGAAAAAGATAATTCTAGTAAACTATGTGCTTTATCAAAATATGCTTTTATGTTTCCCTCTTCATAGTATGAGTCTGATGTACTTCATCCACCTTAATCAAAAGCAAAGACTAGATACAGGATAAATTCCTTATTGGATTACATTATTTATTTATTATTTTTTAACTTTTAAGTTGCTTCCCTAAAATGCAGGTTTTAGGTGCTGACTTTGCTATACTAGATGAAATTGACTCTGGGTTAGATGTTGATGCACTTCAAGATGTGGCAAAAGCAGTGAATGGTCTTTTGACACCAAAGAATTCTATATTGATGATCACTCATTATCAGCGTCTCCTAGACTACATAGAGCCTGCACATGTTCACATAATGGTAAATCATAACTCATAACTTAACATGAAATAAATATCTTGGCAGCTCTATGAACTATGAAATCTTGTCCCTCCCCCACCCTCCCACCCCCTGCTCCTCACAGAGAGAGAGAGAGAGCATTATGAAGTCTAGTTTAATTTTGTGATGAGAAAAGGGCAATCTTTTCCTTCTCTTGGCTTGCAGACACTTTTCGTATCTCCATCAAGCATGTATAGTGCCCATCCAGTTGATAAGACAAATTGGAAAATCATTCAAATCCCTCTTTGCATGAACTTGATGAGAGGCATCGAACTTGATAAACATCAAATACTTGTTATTTTCTTGTCAAATACCTTGCAAACAGGGAGTCTTCTTGAGAAAGACAACAATATCTTAGAATTTGAGACGAACAATATAAGCAAAAATTAGAACTCGGTGAAATTGTTGCTGCTTCTAATCTTGACTGCGAGAAATCTATCAATAATTATTTTGCCTCCAGAACACTCCAAAGATGTGAACTTTATGATTCTTGAAGTTCTGCAATTGTTGAAAGTATCTTCCATGTAATGTGAGGTCAAGATCTCAATACTTGGGAATCTCTTGGGTTATTTGAAGCTCTATTAGGAACCATCTCGTGGCTTGGGATTGCTACTTTGGGAGATAAGCTAAAAAGAAGAAAGCCTTGCTTATCCCACATGCCATTATTTGGAGTATTTGGTGTGAGAGAAATAGGAGTCTTTGAGGGAGTGGAGACATCTCTTCAACGCTTTAAGGATAAGATTATCAAGACTCTATACTATTGGATAACGACATTTTTGCCTATCTTCTTTGGATATTGTAGATTTCGGTGGATAGTTTACATGTTGGATGTACATAGTCCTTTTGTAGGAATCTTGCTTTGCATCCATCTTTTGATATCTAAATATATTATTCTCTTATCCTTGTAAGAAAAAAGATCTCAATACTTGGGATGAATATCAGTAGTTTTCTGTAGAATACACCCTACATTTTTTTTAATGAAGTCACTAAATGTCTATTGTAGCGTTTTCTAGACCTAGAAAAACTGACATGAAACTCGACTTGAACCGCCCCAACCTGGACCCTACCCTTAAACCGAAATAGATGAACCAATAATGATCTAAAGCCCAAAATTGACTCGATCCTGAATTGAGCATTTGAACCAAACATATGACTCGATTTAGACCTGAACCGACACAAACCTTAATTGATTCAGACTTGAACATAAATGACTCAAACCCGAACTGATCTGAACCAATTTAGAACCGATCTGATTCAGACCTGACTATAATGGGTACATGTTTGGTAGGGAATTTCTAATACGTTTATTTTATATTTCAAAAATAGTGCTATACAATTTGAAAGATGAATGACATAATTCTTATGATTTTGTTGAAATATTTAGTCATTTATTTATTTTAAAGCTGTGAAAGTAATTGAACAACTGGACTCACCCAATTAAACACGTTTGAATGTGATCTGAATCCTGGAAGCAACTGATTCAGAATGTAGAGGATCCTGAAATTAACACAACCCGACTTATAACCGACTCAAAATTGACTCAAATCTGGAAATAGAAGTTGACACAAGCCGACCCAAAGTTGACTTGATCCAAAAAGTCTCCCAAATTAGACCCGTACCTAACCCAAATTATGTTGAAATGCAAGTCAACAGGAATCTGAAAATTCTGTGGCTTAATGCACATTTTAACACTATCCTTTACATCTTTGTAACTTTCGAGTAGTACTTAGCTTGAAATTTTGCTTGGAATCACCGCGTTTAATTGAGTATGTTCATAGTGTCACAACTACAGATCATTCATCCTTTGGAAAACTTGAAGATAAAAGACTGTTTCTGCAGTGTCTAGTCCAGCCAAACCAAATCAATAATCCAGTATCCATATAGGGTCTTTATTTAATTTGTTTTTTCGGAAGATGGGGGTGGAGGGGTGGGTATGTGCTGTGATTAGCCTTGACTCTACACTTACGGAGGCTGGTTGCCACAGACCTTGGATTTGGGAGGCACTAACCGCCTACAATTTCACAAAAAAGAAGCAGGAGATCCTCCGGAGCTGAAGATACCTCTGGCTTAGTGGGTCCTCATTCTAAGAAAAATTTCCCTCCTGTAATGTCTAACTAATTTGGTTTTTGAATTGGCTAACTACGGTCTTTGATGTTTTGGTTCATCAGGTGGAAAATGTTTCGGTGAGTAGATGAATTTGTGACACTGGCTTACTTTCCTTGGTTGATGATAAAACCAAACCAAATCAATTCTTCACCTGCTAAGTGGACTCTGGTTGCGATCCTGTGTATTACCAGTTTTAAGAAGCTAAATCTGTGTCTGTTTATCAGGAAAATGGAAGAATTGCGAAGACTGGAGATAGTTCGCTTGCTTCAGATGTTGAGAAGGAAGGCTACAGGGAAATCTCAGCTGCATGAATAACATTTATATGGTATGTATGCTCTCTCCTTAATTACTACTCTCTCATATCATGGGAATTAGGGTGGTTCATAAGTCTTATGTACTGGATCAAACTTTTCAAAGCTTGTCTACTTTATTTTTTGATGGCATGTAAAACCTTTATTAATCACACATGCGAATCACTTCTTATTTCATGTCTACGTGATGCTTGTTTTAGTGGTTCCTCGTGTTGGTTTTGCTTCTTGATTTTAGGGTCTTCAGCCCCATGTTGGGTATGTTTGTTGAGGGGCGGGGGTGTTGAATAAGGGGTTAGAAAAATTCGAGTATCATATTGTCAGATAACTCATGTATTTAGCTGTAGATAGCAATGATTGTCAAAGGTCATAAAGCTTGTGCAGTTCATCAATTATTATATAATCCATGACTTTGAGGATAAATGATGGATTTCTTACTACATGATGATTAAGTGTATTTATGTTGTATAGTTAGGAAGTTTTCCTCATAAACATGTCCCTAGGTTTCTGAACATGGTCACTTGAATTATCAAATTCAGTTAGTAAACTCCTACTTAGTTCTCAGGTCGCACACATTTAGTGGTTAGTTCTTGGAATGAAATCTCTACAACTCGGGTAACAGCAATTCTTGTCAACTTGTAAAAAATAGTAGTTGTCTTGTCAAAAGCTTCCAAGTGAGTGAATATCTAACAACCACCACCCTTTGCAATAATCTATGCATGGACATCAATTGGACAGGTTTACAGGGTTGACGTTGGTATTCCACTAACACCTTTTGCTCTTTTTAGCTGCTGTTAGTTATATTGAATCACTCATCATCAGCCCATTTTCATCTCCTGCTGCTTATCTAACCAGCATGTCCATCATAACCTCTGATTCGTCTAGGTTTCCCTTCTTTTTTTATAATGTCTGCATGAGTGTTGTTTAAATGTGTAATGAAGTTCAAGACGATTCAGGAGATTAACTCCCGCAAGTGCAACTGTAAACAGGATCGTTGTGCACCTTGGTTGTATCCAAAAGGCCTTAGATATGGATTGATTATTGAACTGAAGAGAGATTTTAAGCTGCCTAACTATATCTAGTTTAGTGAATGTTTGATCAAGAGTGCATTTTTAAGTTGCTAGTAGAATAGGGCCTAGTTTAAGCTACGTAACTATCACTCAGTTAAAGCCTTCAACCAATTGCATTTAATGTATTCAAATAAAACCGTAACTAGAAGATCATAATGTGTTACCTAATACAGAAGTACATAAGGGCCCAGACCCATTCTTGCTTAACCTTCCCCTTGAGATAGAGTGCCAGATGGACAAATTTTTTCTCTTCTTTTTCCTATTTCTTCTCTTCCTAGGGTTGCCTTTATCTTTCCCTAGATCATCATCATTATCAGCAACTTATTCCACAGCTATCTGGCATCCTAATCCCTAAATTGCATTCATCCTTTGTGTGTGTTTTGGAAGAGTTGCTAGATATCTAGTCCTTTAAAGTCCATATGCTCCTCCATTGACACTTGATCTGATATATGTTTAATAATGTTGATAAGTTAATATGACAGTGGTGAAATTGGTATGGATGCATCTCACCAGTAGCTGTGAAGAAGTAAAAATACAGACTTGCATGTTGATGAAGAAATTTGAAGTCGATGGTAAAATCCCTTCTATACTTGCATCAAAACAATTGTCAATTTTCTTGGAGTACATTGCGTTGTGCTTATTTCTTTTGTTGTTCCTGATACTTCAGTTGATTACATTATTAGCACCGAAGATTTCGAGTTCCTAAGTGCCCGATCATCGCGTTACTGACTGTTCAATACGGAATGCAGGTTAAAGTAATGCACAGGAAGTGGATTGCTGATGACGCAGAGACCAACATGAATTCTTTACTTAGGAATTAGGATTGATGAAATTTTTCTTGTATTTTTAGCCATGCCTCAATTTTTGAGATAATTATGCTGCATGTGAAAGTCAATCTTTGTATGTAAGCAAACTTTCAATCTTTTTTCCTGGTCAGAACTTTTGAATACTTGCTATGATTTAGATAGGGAAAGTTTCAACATCAAATTTGGATCATAGCAGGAGTAGTTCGCAATACAGTTTCGAAGACTGAAAGTCTTACTCCTTTGAATACACAAAATCACTCTATTTTCACTAGTCCCTGCTTAGAAAACAATGTTCTGCCGCACTATTTTGGATCTACAATCTTGGACTGCCATGTAAATGTTGTAAATAAGTTATTACCTTTACAACGACGTATTACATTTGAGTATTGTTTCACTATTGCCTACAACTACCAGGACTTTGCTCAACTTTTCCAATAAAAAGAAAGTTGATAAGAAAACTACTTTTTTGGTGTGTTTGGCCGGGGAAAATCATTTTTCAGAAAAATGATTTTCCAACAAAAATAATTTTTTTGAAAATTATTTTACATATACATTTTCCTTTGTTTGATAAAATGAAGAACAATTTGATTTGATTTTTTCTTTTTGTCTTTGTCTTTCTGTTTCTCTCTCCTCTGAGTTCAAAACTCCATGGATGAAATTGACTTACAAAGGTCGTGGTGGTTCAAAAATGGCAGCCGCAGCAGAGGAAGAAGAAGCAGACCGAGGAAGATGGCTTCGAAGAAGGACACGATCCTGAAGAGAAAATCGTGGACGAAATTGAATTTGATCATATTGAGTCTCTTCCATCGGAAACGGAGTCTCAAATTCAGCACTCTCCATCGCCATGCTTCTTTGCTCATCAACCTTTTCGCAAACCACCTCTTCTTCGTCTCTCGTGTTGGTCGCCATGAGTCAAGAGTTGTTAGAGAAATTGAGGATGGTATAAATGAAGGAGAGAGAATCAGATATATAAAGACAGAAGGGAAAGGGGTTTGAGAGAGGGAGAGAGGGGGTGGGTTTGGCGCCTGTGAGAGAGGAGTTAAGGCATGTGAGAGAGGGAGAAGAGGCAGAGGGAGAAAGAGCAGCTTGAAAAGACAGGGAAAATGCAACTTACGGGTATTGAAATTGGAAAACATTTCTGGTACCAAACACATGAAAATCGGAAAATAATTTTCTAGAAAAATGGTTTTACGTCCAACTAAACTTCAGTAATGGTTCATAAGAAGAGGCTAAGAAAGCATTGGCGAGTTTTGACATATGAATAAACTTCATTAATCACAATTTTTAAAAATATATATTGAGTTAATATTTTTCTGAATAAAGTGAGATTAATCTTCATAGTTGAAAACTATTTTTTTTTTTTTTATGTTACTGAGATTTAAGAATAGATGCCATTTGTTTTATTTTAGCACAATAAGTTTCAACATTTCTACGGTTTATTTCAGTTTTCTAATAGTGTATTACTTGATAGCAGTTGCATAAATGTTAAAGAATGCACGTACTACTATTCCCCCAGCTTAAAGAAGACGTATTTTTCACTAGCAAAGAATTTAGCTTTATATTTTTAGTTTGTTCTTACCCTTCCAAAAAAGCACACCCAAAACAAACAAAAACATCGCCGTTGCCGGGGATCGAACCCGGATCACCCGCGTGACAGGCGGCAATACTCACCACTATACTACAACGACTTCGGATGTCTCTATCCTACTTTCATGAGTTATTTATCTGATAAATTAAGTTTTTCAGTTCTATTGCCAGCAGTATCTTGAAGATGGATACTTTTGTGCTCACTCAGCACATTTGATGCAATAAATTTTAAATTCATACCTCGAAAATTGTCTTTAAAACAAGGCTTGTTTTTGGCAGGGGGAAGGAATTTGATGTAATAATTTTACGTAAAATTAAAAAGAGATTGATCTTATCAAATTTAAATTTAAACTCTTTGACTACTTACTATTTCAAAGAAAGAAAGTAGAGAAAATTTACAAAAAAACGTTATAGCTACTCTTATTTAATCTCCTTACTCCTTATCTCCTTCCCAAACAGGCTCTAATAAGCACTAAGAAAATAACCTGTTGATTTTACTAGGTTTATTTTATTGTTTTAGAGATGCATATAAATTGTGGGGTTGACTTCATAGTCTCGCCCTCCCCCCACCCCCCCAAAAAAAAAAAAAACATTGTCATGTTGGCTTGTTAATTATGTCAGAGTCACCTATTACTGGCTATATCCTGCCAAGAGAATTAACTTTTCCTACAGAAAACAAACAACTAATAAAAGAGGAACAAAACCAAAATCAAAAAGAGAGGGATGAATGGGATAACAAAACAGATATTCTGATTAACATGGTCATGATGCTGTTCTGAATAACATGGCTAATAACGGATGCCCTAAATGCCTAAGTTAAGATCACATATCTCAAATAACTGATGAATAAAGAAATTGTGATGATAAGAATGCATGGCCTTCCATCTGCAGCAGCTGATATGGATCTGCAAAAACAATACAAAGCACATTCAGTAATCACACAGATTTAATCGTCGCCTTTAATTGAAGTAATTCATAAGAGGATGCGCAAAACTTTGGTCACAAAACTTAATGAAAACGCCCCAATCTCCTAATTAAACCCGAAATAAGGCCTTACCAAATAGGTTAATCTGAAATTCTCCTTACTATTAGTTGCAGTTTCTTGTATGAAAATAATGTGAAACAGATTCATCTAATATTCTCCTTAATCAAGACTAGAACCCAGTTCGATTGGACTGAGTATTTCCTAAACAGGTGTTCAGGAATTGACCAGACTGAACAACCCATTTTTCACATTTAAATTGCTAACCAAGTCCCACAGCTAAGACAACAAAATCAGACTTTCAAAGAGGATGAATAGAACTGCTTAAATAGTGTGCAGAAGGCAAAATGATAACAAAAATAAACTCTGGCAAAATTTTTCTTACTTGGTAACAATTGACTCAGTTGAAAGTCCAAAACCCAAGGGGAAGAGAGGATCATAATGGTGATCTCCAACATTCATTGGGAGTTGATCTACAGTTCTGAACCATGTTCTTGGAAGCTTTCCGGTGAACTCATGATCACCAAACAGAACATCAGCCACTCCTTGACCTTCAGTCCCGGGCAACCAGGCAGCCACCAAGGCATCAATCTTAGCAATGTATGGGTCGATGACCAGAGGACGGCCAGATATGACAATGACAACACACTTGACAGCTCCACAGACATTGTTAATGACAGTTGGTCCCGGGTCTAACAATGTCAGGGTCTCGCTGTCTCCAGCAGTCTCTGCATAAGGTGGCTCACCAACCACAACAATGGCATAAGCAAATTTGTTGGACTTGACAAAGTCACTGTCAGGATTCTCCTGGTAGACAACTTCTGTGCTTCGATCAACTGCAGATTTTACTGCTGTGAGGATGGTTGTTCCTGTTCATCAAAAGAAAATTTTCATTTAGCAGGTTTATTGGCCTCGCGCAAAAGATAAATGTGGTAGGCAGTTTTTTCTAACTATGGATGATAGTGGACTACAATGCAATGTATCGGCTGGCTGTCCTTTGCTTTTATTATGAGATAGTAGGCAATCAACACCTTCATCTGTGATCCAATTTTGAGGTGATAAATTGGTTCAGTTTGCTTTGAGATATGCGCATAACTAGGACAAAGAATAGTCTAGCTTACTAGCTCTCATCCATGGCACTGAAATCATGCTAACATCAGAAAAAGCAGAGTTGTTAAAGGTAGAGCAGAAAAGAAGTGAACATACATAAAGGGATTAAACAAATAAAGGAAGAGACACTTGCAGGACAATTAATTAAAAGACTTGAGCAGAGAAAACGATGCATAACCAATCCAAAAATCACCGCTACAGCACTATGCTCACCGAAGAGCAAACTAGCCAAGGGAAGCTCGCCCTTGTACAGAAACTACCAGAATCAGGACGTAAATCAGAATATACCACAATTGGACCTTTTAACTAGGCATATTAACGTCATTGCTTCTGATTATTTTTTTAAGTACCTCAACATAGTTCTTGGTGCTATGCATTTTATTTATCAAATGTGCATCACGATAGCAAGCATTTACCTCTCGTAGAGTTGTTGTCAGTAAATCCCAGCCAATTAATTGTCCATCCTCCACATTGATAACCCAGATTATCAGCAAAGCTACCAGCAACTAGTATTTTTGGTGCTTTTTTGGGAAGAGGAAGCAGAGGACCTTCTCCACTTTTACCATTTTTCAGTAGTACAAGTGATTTTCTAACAGCTTCTCTAGCCAAGTCCCTATGGGCCTGCCCAAACAGGAGAGGTTAGTAACTTAACATCTATCATGAATAGTAGAAGTATAAGAAAACACAAATTCAATTATTGGGGGGTCATTTCTCTCTATTTTTTTGAGCATTATACACCATGTAAAAAATAAAACAAAATCCTCTTCCGCTGCTTCCAGAGCCTTCTATACAAGTAACAGTTAATGCAGGTAATGGGGGAAAGACATGTGGAATGAAACGCACTTTTGGCTTACCTCACTCCCCAGCTCATTTACTAGACTGGGATCACCAAAAGGGCTCTCAAAAAGGCCCATTGTAAATTTGACTAGCAAGATTCTGGACACAGCATCATCAATACGCTCCATTGGGATATAGTTGTTCTTGACAAGGTAGGTGAGATCATCCATGAATTCAGTGAAGTTGTAGGGGACCATAACCTGTAGCAATAAGCATATTTACATTTTAATCCTGTTCCATCTTTTTAATCCTGTTCCATCTGGCGTCTTAATTAAACATTGGACAAGTAAGCTAGAAACTCATGAAGAAAAGTACACCACTACAAGATAAGCAAAGGGGCAAACCATATCTATGCCAGCTTGAATTCCGGCCAGGACAGAGTAAGTGTAGTTGGCATCAGGAGGTGCAGTTATCCTGTCGATTCCCTGCCAGTCTGAGATAACAAAACCCTGATAACCAACAGAAAAGCAAAACTTGCATTTAGATTCAATGGCCTTTATCTCATAAGTTGACATAAACAGATTATTACAAGCCATCATTTAAAATTATAAAATAAAAAACTAAGTTTTTTATTAAATTGGCAAAAAGCTTGACAAACAATGCGTTAAATTTGATTGACCATTGGTTTTAACTTACCAACAATTTAGATTGTGATTGCAAGAAATTACTAAAGAATTCAAAAATATTTAGAATCCTTAAAAACCCCCTATCAACCCCCCAAACAAAAAAAACAGAAAAGGAAGAACAAAAACTTGCAAGCTGCTATAGTAGCTGTAATGAGAACAAGAAGAAAAGTAGCACTGGAACACAACACCATGAGGAAAGACAACTGACAGCCAGTTCTCATTAATTATATTGCAAAATGGAACATGATTTGAAGTCCATGGAAATACACAATGGACACGCCGTATAAGCAAAAATGTAAGATGACTTCATTGTCACATGACATGAATACCTTGAATTTGAGCGTGTTCTTGAGAAATCCAGTAACCAATTGATGATTTGCATGCATTTTTACACCATTCCAGCTCGAGTAGGAGACCATGACTGTCGATACACCTTTTATAATCGCTGTAGAGTATGCAGGCATGTGAATGCTGAGCAACCCATGCATATCAATGACGGTGTTGTTCTCATTGATTCCTTTAGTTGTCCCACCATCTCCAACAAAATGCTTTGCACATGCAGCAACTTTGTCTCTGCAAGGAAGGAGCAAGAAATTGGGACAAACAAATAGAAAGCCAACAGTAGTTGGTAGGTATTAGGGAAGCACCTAGAGCATCGCATCCCTGAACTTTAATTTTTATTTCATCTTCAATGAAATTTTCAGATGGCTAATTTTAGAGCTAGGGTGAAACTTCCAAAGGTTACTAAAGTTTCTGGAGTTCTACAAATTTCAGACTTATCTTCTAGAATTTTCTGACCATCTCCAGTGAAACATTTTCGGCTACACTACAAATTTCAGGGTTCTTTCTCAAAGTTCTAAAGCTCTAACACATCGAACAAAGTGAACATTAAGTACATAACCACTAAACTAAAAATCAGTAAATTCCTACAATGCTTGAAAGCTAAAAGCTATGGCATATTGTAAACTTCTGTCGCATGTGCTTTGTTGACACAATCTCTTATCTTATTCCTAATTTACTGTTTTGTCCACCATCCTCTTTCTACTTTAATCAAGGTAGAGAAACATAGTTTAACTAGTTTCATCTCTAAGGCTTCTAACACAACATAATCATTTCTTTTTAATTTCTTTTTAACGAAGTATATAAAGCATATCATTAACAGAACATCCAAGAGGAAACACTCATTTGATCCAGCAGACGCCCAAATTGGGATAGAAGGATTAACTCATTACTTTCCAGCGACATAAGGAACACCCTTGTGAGAAGGATCTTCTCCTTGTAAACCATAGATGATATCTGTCATTTGCCGAACGATCTTGTAATCTTCACTGTAACTTTCATAACAACGACCCCATCTTGGATCTCTGCAAACCTGAGGAGGCATAAAACAACATATCATTAAGTATGCAATCAAAGAATTCGCAAGCCTTGATCAGATATAATTCGCAATATTTGCTTTTAGAAGTACTTACTGCAAGGCAGGGAGCAAAAGTATATTGTATCCCAGTGGCCCTAACTTCAAGAGCTGTAGCAGCACCAATCCTTTTCAAAAGGTCAGGGTCTCTGTATACAATAGGTTTGAGTAATCCATGAAGTCCAAAAAGGCACAAAAATATCAAGAGTCCCATGTTGGACAAAATTAGTTAATATCTGACTGATTCAAAGCGAAAAGTTTCCTTAATGCTAATGTAGAGGAGACATAAATGAACGAGAGAATTCAACTCATTGCTACTAGTGTGAAGTTTAAAAAAAATAAAAAACTACTTACATTGCACAACATACAGCATCAGGAAAAAGATTAAGCTCAAAGAAATAAGAACCAAAGAACAGAAATGCTAGTCCGAATCACCCATTCAAGCACAGAGACATGGAGAGAAGAGATTCAGAAAGGCCCTTGCCTGGTAGCACCGAGGCCAACGTTATGGGGAAATATTGTCGCATTATAGACGTTATTATGCCCATGCACAGCATCGATACCATAAATCATCGGAATTCCCAGCCGGCTGGACAAGGCACCTCTTTGAAAGTCATTAACCATGTCCATCCAATCTTTAGCAGTAGCTTCTGGTAAAGGTGTACTGCCGCCACCACTCAACACACTCCCTGCAGAATCCCAAATACAAATCAGTTCCTTGTTAGGACATGTTCATCAAGTTGATCATATTAAATTCATCTTCTATTTAAATCCATCAACCATAGGAGGCTTCCTCTCGTTTGTCAATAAAAATATATAGTCTAGTCGAAGGTGGGCGAAGTCAAGAGCTCAACAGGAATTCAGATGTTCAAAAATATAGGTAAATACATATTGAAATTTGTCTCAAAAAAAAAAATAAACAGGAATGGCACTCATCAATAATTGACAATAAGCAGATAGTTATTTGAAAAAGAACATAAGTTGTGAAATCTATATATAGTAGTTACAGGATTTTTATTTTTTTATTTTAATAAGGAAAAGATATAGTAGTGACAGGATATTAAGCACGTCATGCAAGACTATCGTAGCTTCTCAACGACTTTGACTGAAGAGTGATACATTGACAGCGATTGTTTATCTTTCTTGTCATTTTACCAATGATGTCATGATCCAACCTAAAGTGACCCATGTCATAGTTACGAGGATTGTAGATTACCTAGTACTAGATCACGTTGCTGATTTGCTAATCACTACTCAGTTATTCCAATACAATCTAGTTTAGGATTGTCAACAGACATCATTGTATAGAAGTTCCCCGGGACAGGAACATGATTATATTTTATTTGAGGGAGGGCGAGGCTCAGGCATTCCCAGTAATGTCATTTTCATAATACAGGAACTGTTTGAAGCTATGAGCTCAATTTCAAGAACTCAACAAACTTAGTCATACTCTCAGTTCCCTGGCTCACCACACAGAACATAAGTCCATAACCCAACTTGTTCATGACTGCAGTTAATAAAGCTACTATATGACAGTTTTAATTAACAAATAACCAGAAATCAAGACAAGCATCTCGTATTGTGTGCATAAGAAGCTATGCCAAACCTCACAAATTTATAAAAAATAAACAGATAAATAAACCAGCTAGGACAAACTAAAATGTGGAGTTTGATATCTATAGCATGCAA
Source organism: Talinum fruticosum (assembly GCA_021018815.1). NCBI lineage: Eukaryota > Viridiplantae > Streptophyta > Magnoliopsida > Caryophyllales > Talinaceae > Talinum > Talinum fruticosum. Next base: position 3,294,231 of record JAITYX010000063.1, on the reverse strand, counting down.
TTACCAATAGAGTAGGTTTTCATTACTTCAGCACTGGCCATTGTCCTATCAATTTGAGTCATCTGACCAATCTTCTCTTCTAAAGTCATTTTACTCAAGAGGTCCTTAACACGAGTTGCAGCTGGTTGCTTTGGGTCCTTGTATATCACATGCTCGGTTTCTGCAGTTGTACCTAAACTGCACAATGCCATAATACTAACCACTAGACAAAAAATCTTCCACATGTTGGATCTTTTTTCTTCCTTTAATGCTGGAACTTATAATACTCAAGGAATATCACTTTGATCACCTGAAACAACAACCAGATATAGCTTAGCATCAACAATTGGTTTTTGATGAGTTTGCAAAGAAAGCAGCCAAAAAATTAAAAAAAGACAAATGGATAATGAAGGAAGGTTTCTATACCAATTCCAATGTTTGTTTCACAGACAATTAGTTAGATTTCCACTTAATAGAACAGAAGTCATTGCCAACTTGTTTTAATTGCCAAATGTCAGCCACGCTTTTCAAAACCATGCAAATCCATGCCCCTAGAGACCCATCTATCAGGATGTAGGGAGTTCAAATGCAGCACATGACCACCTCAACCTCAAATTGCAGAGAGGCTCTTTCAGTTGGACCCTAAGGCCTAAAATCACCTACATTTTTATAATTCTCAACAAGGATCATATCCACTCACACAGACACGTCAAAAATTTCTTTTCTCCTTTTTCTCCCCTTTTACCTTTATAAAAGCTAACCAAACAAAAAGGCTTTCCACTCCTTTCTTCAGATTTCTCATTTAATTGGCCAAAAAAATTTCGATGGAAATTGGCCAAAAATATTCAAAGCACATGAAACAGCTTAAATTAAACGATCGAAAGAATATCAAGCATCAAGCCATGGGAGAACACAGCTTAGACAGTTTCAAGTGTCAACATTCAGATGAAGAAAAGGGGCCTAAATAGAGTATAAAAAAAGAAAGAAAAAGCAGATGAACCTTCGAAATCTGGGGAGAGAAACAATTCAAAAACCAGTGAAGTTTTACAGAAACTACAGTGACCCACATGAATTAAACGAACAAGGAGTCCACTCAAAGACCTGGACCATTACCAAAATTTGGAACTGGGTAACCACCAACATAACATAACATTAAGCAATCACACTAAATTTCTGGGTGTCTCCTATTCTTTCATAAACAAAAACAACTTAATTAGCTCAAAGATTCCCAGAACACAAAATGCAGTGAAATACAAGCAAAAGGCAGAAACATCTCAGCTTCATCTAAATTACATAAAGAGAGAAAGCGGGAGAGAGTTACCAGGGGCAGAGAAAAGCAGAGAAATTGGAGAAGGCTGAGAGAAATGCAGGTAAATGGGAACGTTGGGTTCCTCAATGCTCGAGTTTCTTCCCTTCACCCTTGCACAAAGGAGATGGGAGTGGACGGGAGAGACAGAGAAAGTGAGTGAGCCACCTTTTGTATTTCTTTTCACCTCTTTTTCCTTTTTTTTTTTTGCCCAATGTGGGTTTTTTTTGGTTTTTTAATAGAGTAATTAGATTAGATTCTCCCTTTTTTTTTTTTTTTTGGCTGTTTATAAGTCGGATATTCTTATTGTGACAGCAGAAATAAAGAGCTTAGATATTAATCTTCACAAACATTCCCCAATTGGTCCTCGGGCACATGCGTTTTTATATCTCTCTCTCTCTCTCTCACTGTGTAGATTCTTTTCACGTTTTTCAGTTTTTTTTCTTTTTGCTTTTTTAGTTTTTTTTAATTAAATTTTCGTCTCCCCAATCTTAAATCATCTTTCTCAACTTTAACTTATATTACTAGCGTTCCGAACTTTTGAGACTAATTCATTTCAATATCCAATACTTTAAAGAAAAATGAAAGGGTTGTCTTATTCAAAAGCTCAATTATGACATCATTTTTCTCTCACTTCACAACTCGAAATGCACTGTCCTTATTCTTATAGATAGAAATGTGTTTTCACATCTTCTTAACCCGAAATAGTTGGGGAGAGAAAAGGTTCCTTTTTTGAGAATACTCCGGGAACATATCCAAGAGAGGCGAGGTGGGGCATGTAGCTCGGAGGATTAGAGCACGTGGCTACAAACTAGCGCGGCAAAAGCCGACCTACCCGAATAACCGAATTTGTCCGATCCGAAAAAATCGGGTTTGGTCACAATTTTGTGACCGAATTTAAAATTCGGTCATTCGGACATGGCCGAATACTAAACCGGGTCGAGTTCGGGTATTGAGGGGAAATTGGCTTGACCGAATTTTTGAAAATTCGGGTTCGGACAAATTCGGTCAATCGGACCCGTCCGAACCCGAATTGATTTTGTGTACAAAATTGGGCTACATCATGCATAAGGCCCAAAAGATAAAATGGCGAGCATTGTAGGTCAAGGGTAGTTTAATGGAGTTTGGGTTGCCTAAATGTAATAGTTTCGGTGGCCCATAACTAAATCTAATTCTAGATGTTTCCTTCCTTTTACACTCCAAGTATAAAAGCATAAAGAAACCTAATTTTCATTCAAAAATACATCCGATCGCTGCCCCACCCACTCCCACTCTCACTCCCACCTCCCACTCGGTCCCACCTCCATGACCTCTCTCTCTCCCTTCGACGCCTAGCAGCCACCCTCCCTCCACCTTCTTCACCGTCCACCTTCTCCAACCTCCACTCACCTCTGCTCTACTTGTAGTATGCCCTAGTCACTCCTTCAATCCTCAATCGATTCCTCGCTTTCTCTCTCCAGTCACCGGATTTATTTCTCTTGTTTATCCAGGTGACCGGATTTTGTTGGTCCTGCCGTTGGTTGCCGCCGTACGTTGCAGTCGTTCGTTGTCGCCATACGTTGCCGCCGGTGCCGACGTTTCTTTCCTACGTTCATTGCCTCCGATTGTTGCTTTACTCTTCTCCAGCAGTAAATCCGAACTTTTCACTTTGCCATGACCGGATTTGTTTGTCCTCTCCCTCTCTATCTCTCGTATATGTTCATGTTCATGCTCGCTCGTCGTTTGTGTTTGTCGTTCTCTATCTTTGCCATGACGAATCGTTGCGTTTCATGGTTTTCTAGTGGTGTATGTGTTCTTTATGTGTGTTTGTCGTTCATTGCTTGCCTCGCCTTCGTTCGTTGTTTTTATGAATTCTAGATCTACAGTTTTGTATTTATGAATTTGTGTATTTTTTTGTAATTGTCTAATATTTTATTTCATGAATTTCTTTCTCGCATTTTTGTAGTTGTAGCATAAATTTGTACCAGAAATTTGTAGATCCGTATTTTGATTTTTCTCACGCCGTTCATGTGTAATTGTCTTTTAGATCTAGCATAAATTTGTTAATTTTTCTAATTTTGTCTTCTAAATATGGTATTTTGATTTTTATTCTATGCCCGATAATTAATTTTCTGATTTTTTTAGATCTATATTTTAATTTTTCTTAGTTTGATAAACAGTAGGACGAGAATTTTTTTCTGATTTTTTTTGTTGAGATAAACTGCGGGCTGGGAATTTAGTTTAAATATGTAAAAATAATTAACTTCTCAATCTCATAAAATATATATGTAGAAATTTATATTGTATATAATTTGTAAATTGTAAATTGTAAATTGTATTCATCAATTCGTTTAATTTGCATGTTTGTTTTTTTTTTTGTTTAGATAATTAATTTTTTGTTTTTTTATATAATTTATAAAATTTCCGCTCTCTCTTCTTACCATAACTCAAATACGAATTTTGAAAACCCTAAATAAAAACCCTACACCTCAAAAACAGAGTTCGAAAACCCTAAATAAAAAACCCTAGACACAAGCCCAAAACCGTAAGCCACGACCGAAACCCTAAATCCCAAATCCTAAATAAAAAACCCTAGACCCCAACAGACCCAATGCCCAAGCCCAATACCGGAAGCCCAAAACCACAAGCCCTAACCGAAACACTATACCCCAAACCCTAAATATAAAACCCTAGATCCCAATGACCCAATGGACAAGCCCAAAACCGCAGGCCCTAACCGAAACCCTAAACCTAAGTAAAAATCCCTAGACCCCAGCAGCCTAAATGCCTAAGCCCAAAACCGGAAGCCCAACAGACGCAACCCAAACCTTAAAACCAAACCCCAAACCCCAAACCCTAAACCCTAAACCCTAAACCCTAAACCCTAAACCCTAAACCCTAACCCCTAAGCCCTAACCCCTAAACCCTAAACCTTAAACCTTAACTCCTAGCCCCTAAACCCTAACCCCTAACCCCTAAACCCTAAACCTTAACTCCTAGCCCCTAGCCCCTAACCCCTAAACCCTAAACCCTAAACCCTAAACCCTAACCCTAACCCCTAAACCCTAACCCCTAACCCCTAACCCCTAACCGTAACCCCTAAACCCCAAACCCCAAACCCTAAAGCCTTAACCCTAAAGCCTAAACCCTTAACCCTAAAGCCTAAACCCTTAACCCCTTAACCCTACACCCCAAAAGTCTATACCCTAAACCCTAAACCCTAAACCCTCTAACTACAATTTTTTAAATGTTTCAGTTTGATATTATGGAAACAATTGATGTTGATGTTCTTTCCGATTCGGCGAAGTGGTAAGTGTTCTATCTTACTTTGATTTTGTTTTATTGTTTTCTCGTTAATTTTAATTATTACAGCTTTTTCTTATAGAATGTCAATAATACCACCAATTCCGTAATAAAAGAGCCCACAAAATCTAGTGTAACAACGACTCGGCACGAAGAGAAAGAGGACAAATCGATCGAAGTTTGTGATTACTTTAAAAAATTGAAGGAAGGAATGTATGAGGTTGAGGGAGGTGATGACTACAAAAGGGGTAAGTGTTTGGGTTGTAATACTATCATAATTTGCGATGGAAGGTATGGTACTACAAACCTTAAGCGTCATATTAAAAATTGTTTGAAGTTGCAAGGTCAAAATGATGTGAAACAAATGCTTTTGACTGGTGGTATGTCAATTAGAGGGTCGAAACTAGATAATGAAATATATAGGGAGTTTCTTGCAAAAATGATTGTGCGTCATGAATTGCCTTTTTCTCTTGTTGAGTATGAAGGTGTTAGGGATTGTCATATCTATCTCGAACCACGATGTGAAGCATATTTCTAGAAATACTCGCAAAAGACGATATATTTAAACTCTACCAAAGGGGCAAGAGTCGGGTTAAGGATTTGTTGCAGTCATGTCCGGGTAGAATTTCGTTAACTTCTGATTTTTGGGGTTCTTGTACATCATATTCGTATATGTCCATCATTGGTCATTTCATTGATAAAAATTGGAAGGTACAAGATTTTATTATCGGCTTTTATTGTTTTCCTCCTCCTCACAATGGGCCGAGCAATCGGTGAACACTTTTCTAAATTGCTAAGTGAAAGTGGTTGGAACATTGAACACAAGTTGATGACTATTACGTTGGATAATGCCACTAATAATGATACATTTGTTGGTACATATAAGACTAGATTATTGTCTTAGGGTGCTTTGGTTGGAAGGGGAAGTTTTTAGAGTACAATGTGCTGCACATGTAATTAACTTAATTGTGAAGTCTGGTTTAGAGGAGCTTCATGAGGCTATCTCTAAGATTAGAAATTGGAAAATATTTGAAGGGTTCATCTGCTAGAGTTGCTAAGTTTAATGAAGCTGCAAAAGCTAAGAAAATCTTTGTTGTTAGGAAATTGAAACAAGATTCCTTAACAAGGTGGAATTCCACATTTCTTATGCTTGAGTGTGCTTTATTTTATAGGGGTATCTTGTCTCACTTGGCTATAATTGATAAGCACTATACTTATTGTCCTTTTCTCGATGAATGGGATAAAGTTGAGGTGTTTTGCAAGTTTTTCAAGTCTGTACTTTGACTTGACCAATCTGTTTTCGGGAAGCAAGTATCCTACTTCTAATTTGTTCTTTCATGGTATGTGGGCCATCCAACACCATTTGCAAAATAAGGTTACAAATCCCGATCCTTTTATTCAAGCAATGGTTGTTAGAATGCGTAAGAAGTTTGATAGTTATTGGCAAGAGTGTAACTTGATATTGGGTATTGTCTGTTGTCCTAGACCCTCGTTATAAGATGAAGGTGGTTGAGTTTGCTTATGATAAACTGTATGGGTCCGTTGAGGGTGGAAAGAGATCTAAATTAGTTTATGATAATCTACTTGGTCTCTTTAATGAGTATGTTGTTGACATTAGTACCGATCCAAATCTACCATCACCATTATTACAAGTGCGACCTTCTACGGTTTTGCATTCAGCATCGGCTACTTCGGTTTATATTCTAATGTAAGTAATTTTTGTGATATAATTATTGCAGAAAATGTGTAAGTTTGTTCAGCAATTTTTATTGTTGTTTCATTAACAATTTAATTGTCTTTTTGAATATTTGTTTTGTTCATTAGATATTGATTTTTCTGTTTACTTATTCTATCTAATTTGTTTTGTAAGGATTTTGAAAATTTTGTGAATTCTTCCAAATTTGGTGAACGTAAATCGAGCTAGATTTATATTTGGAGGAGCCTCTCATTGATCGTATCTGCAGATCTGGACATCTTGCAATTGTGGAAAACAGATGCAGTATCGTTGGCCGTTGTCTCACTAATCTTGCTCGTGATATTTTATGTATTCCTATCACCTCTGTTTCTTCGAGTCTGCGTTTAGTGTTGCTGGAAGAATATTAAAGCCTTCAAGAAGTTCCTTGTCTCCCGATTCCGTAGAAGCTTTGATTTGTGCTCGTAATTGGCTATTTGGTTTGAAAGGTATAACGTTACGTAAAGTATTTATGTGTTATTTTAAATGATTTTCAGTCGGTTTGATAATTAACAATTATTTACCTTCTTTTTAGAGGAGGATCAAGGACATATAGATCCTTCCGAGTTGGGCAATCTAAATATTGATGTTGATCGATCTTGTTACGAAGTCGGTTCAAACCAGGCGAGTTGATGAGAGTTAAGCCTTAAATGTATGAATTATCATTTAGTTTTTTAAGTACTTTATTTTTAATCTTTTATATATTTTTTGTAATTTGAAGTTATCATTTTTGTTTAGATTTTAATTATGTTTCTTTTTATCGGAGGTACCTTTATATGGAGAGTTGATTGAATGGTGCAAGTTTGCTTGTCTGTGAATAATTCTTTTGGGGCAAGTTTGCTTGATTTGAAGTTCATCTTTGTCGAGACCAAGATTGCTTGTGTTGCTTGTCTTTTTGGAGACCAAAGATTGCTGTGTAACTCGTGTTGATGCTTGCGTTGCCGATTTGCGGATTTATTTTTGGAGCAATGCTACGAATTTCTGAACAATATCTCTAACTCTTAACTGTCATGATTATTACTTTTGTATATTATGTTTATGGTTGGATGCTTGTAACTAATATTGTATGCATACTTGTTTGTATGACTTTTATTTATAAGTTTTTGATGTGTTTGTAATATTTTTTTTTTTTTACATAATAGTATGTAAAATGTAATATTTAAAGTTAGGGAACTTAAACTTTATCTATTCTTCATTTTTCATTAATGAATAACTATTTATATCAGCAATCAAAATATAAATTCGGTCAAGCTGGACAATCGAGTTCGGTAATCGGACAACCGGGTTAGGGTTCGGGTTTGAAAAGTACGTCCTAATTGAAATTCGGACAAGGTTCGGGTATTGGTGATTTGTCCGAATGTCCAAATTGACCGAACCCGATAAGACCCGAACCCGAATTTTTGTCGGCGCTACCTAGCAACTTTGATGATGTACGTCCATTCTTACCCCATACACCAGCCAGCGCATACGTAAGCTCACCCGTAGACCAATTCTAAGTTACGGCGGAGGTAATTGAGATTTTGCAACCTAATTCACCAACACGTTTATATTTTGACTAGTAGGTGTATAATCCTGTTGAATGAATGGTGTATATTGTGCGGTTGTTGTGGAAATTCGACGTGTGGCCATTGGGTAATTATTTATATAGTATGTTTTTGTTGTTTTGGATGGGTGTCGTTATTTACATGCATGTTTATATATTTTGACTAATAGGTGTACAATTTTGTTGAGTAAATGGTGCATATTTTGTGGCCGTTGAGTAACTTCGGCGTGTGGCCGTTGAGTAATTACTTATTTAGTATGTTTTTGTTGTTTCGGATAAGGGTTGTTGTCCCGGTAAAATGTTTACTTTTAAGGGGAAACTCTGTTCGTGTATTTTTAGGTTGTTAACTTCTATGTCAAAGGTTATCCCATGATTGTAATTGTTATATTTATTCTTATGCAGCCGGCAAAGTGCGGACTACCTTTTCATCACCCTCCCCTAGAGTATGTTGTGGCATTGGGTGTTGTTTTCCCGTAGAGGTCGGATATCGTTGTTCACGGGACACCCCTTGCAGCTGATGAGGTGAGGGTGACTGTGAAAGAGGTCATGCACGGAAAGACAAGTGTGAGTTGCCGATCCGGACACCGGAGCTCCACACTCGTTAATGATGCGATCAACGGTTTTCTTCGTTGGCTCAAGAGTTTGGTCATCCTCTCTATGGTAATTCATTTTTATTTAAAATATTAGATTTAACTATTATTAATATCACGTATATATATTTCTTATTTTAGTATTGATTATTCAAAAAGATATCGGGGACAGTTCTAAGAGTGGGATGAAGGGCGCCAATGGCATAAGCAAACGATCGGTGGCGCTCGTTCGTCGTTCGAAGAAGTCTCCTCTCCTATCCATTGAGGAGTACCGCACGGATTGGTGTGCTACTCTAGAAAGTCATGTGAACACTCGTCAGCAAGCAAAGGAACCGTTCATCTATAATGCGTCAGGTCACGTGTTTGGGCAACGTGAAGGGAAGAATGAGGACATGACCTTATATGTCTTTCTAGACGACATACCGCAATTTTTGCGGATGCAGGAGATTAGTGCATCCGCTATTATGCTTGACATTATGCTTGACATTATGTGACATACTCGCAATTTCTAACTACATATATATAATTAATATGTAAGGTGGCTGCACGAGATTGGAAAGTCGGACTTTGTTTAATTCCTCAACCGTAATTTCATTCAAGGATTAGGGCGGACAACCGATGAACTAGCCGACTATATCTTCAAAGTCATGAAACATAATGCGCAAGATAATTCATTGTACTCAATAAGAGGTAAGTGTGCAAATAAACTAATTAACTCGAAGTTTTTATGGTGCATACATACTTATATAAAAATGTGTTATTTGTGGTTGTGTAGCCACTATTGGATGTTTACTTGCCATATATCCAAAATATAATATCTCGTACTAGCTTGATCCTCTAGGTCATACCGTGAGTGAAGAAATCCAAAACGTAGTCAAGTCGTGAGTCCATACTTTAATCATTTTATGTTATTTTCTTAATTTGTATTCGTTAAATGGTATGTCTAATTTGAATTTTATTTTTCGGATTGAAAAATAGTGCTCTATCACGCTATTTTTATGGCGAGAGGCTCGAAAGACAAACGAGCGAAATCAAAGCCACTAATTGTCCCCGTCAAAGTGAGGTTCTCTTGGTTATTACAGTCTACTTGAATTGTTTTTCATTTCATATTACTTGATATAGTTATATAAAGTTCTAATTAATTCTCTATGTGTTAGGAATCTATTTTATTATTGTAATGCCATATACGATCGGGAAACGTGGAGTGCGGCTTCTATATTCTCCAGATATATGAAAGAGATTGTGACCGAACTCGATTTAAATTCTAGTTCCAAAGAAGTATACTTGCACTTATAATTGATTATATTCTTTTTTCAACTTGATTAACACCTGCACTTGACCAAATTAATATGTCTTTTATAGCATTAATTACAATATTTCCCAAAAGAAGCCACCCACTCTCTATACGAGATGGAGTGCTCAATAGGTTAAAAAAGGTTAGACAGAATTTGTATATAACCGTCTAAAGAAATAGGTATATATTTACAGTTATTCTTCATTATTTGGTTGGTTAAGTTTGTTATTTTAATAGTCATACGATTATGGTATCTTTGTACATAGGTATATATATTTTTACATCTGTCTTGTACCATATACAAAATGTGATGAATATGTTGTTTTGTATATATTCGGTGAGTGTATTGGATTGTGGTTTGTATATTCTGAATGTATAAGGTTGTATATGATTTGTATTGTACCAAAGGCAAGCAAATACGAGAAAAATTATTTTAAAAAATCATACCTATTACTATGGTTCTTAAGGAAGAACCGTAGTCAAAGGTCCGGTTGAACGCCTATGACTACGATTCTTCATAGGTTTCTCTACGACGACGATTCTTCATCCGAACCATCATCATAGGTGCTCGTAATAATTTTTTGAATTACGTAAGAAGGCCTATGACGACCGTTCAGATGAAGAAACCGTCGTCATAGAGTGACCTATGACTACGGTTTTCCATCCGAACAATCGTTATTTAGTGACCTATTACTACGGTTTTGAACCGTAGTTAAAGATGCTACATACAATGACGACCACATACACGACGCCGGTTAACCGTAGTTAAATGTCGTTTTTAACCGTAGTTAAAAGTGGTTCCTGTAATAGTGTCTTTTTACGGGCTAGCTCTCATCCATTCTCCATATTGGAAAACTACCTCCAGTTGCTCTTCAACCTTCCAAATCTTGCAGTCCTTTTCCACATGACCTGCCTTTCCATAGTAGTAGCAGAATAATGGTAACCTTACGTATTTAAAATCCACCCACCTAGATCGTCCCTTATCAGGCGAGATCATTATTCCCCTTTGCAAAGGCTTTTTCTAGTTTGATTATAGCCTAGATTCTTATAGCTTTCTATAACCCTAAAGGGCTAGTGTTGTCAAACCGTAGAAAACCCCCAAAGTTATCCCCAATCTCCTTCTCAATGCTTTTCTTCTTACCATTCAGCGGTACATTATAAATTCGTACCAAAAGAAGGTGAAACTTCAAACTTGATTTTAGAGGGTTGGATATGTCCTGGGATTTCTTGAATAATTTGCAGGATATTGTCAAAAGACCATGGTCTTCCTTCCAAGACTCATTCTTTATCATCCATGTTAAAGAGTTAGAATAAAAACAAGTTTCATTCCACAACCCCGATTGAAACTCCCTTTTTAACCCCCTAAGACGTAAGAGTCCTCTCACCGCTTCAAAAGAGAACGATCTATATGAGCATAGGGTTCTTGCCGAATAAGGGAATTTTTATCAAATCCACATTCATCTTCATCATGCTCTACTCCCCTTATCACTCGTTCTTCCTCCTCTCGTATAATTCAAAAAAATTTCACTCCTTTTGTAGCCTATCAACTTCCTTTTGTAACCTAGCAAAGCTCTTTCACTCTTTCCGAAAAAATACAAACGAAAATCCTCAGGAGGAACTGAATCTTGCTCTAAACTGGAATAGGTTGACTAAACTCACCGATGTGAGACTAAGGAACGCCTTATAGAAACCCTAAAGAGGTTTTTGAGGGACTTCTACTTTAAGTGAATTTTTTGTAATATATTAACATTATCATCCTCGCTATTTTATATTTTATGCCTTTAAGTACCTATTCTAAAGACAATTGTAAATTTTATTTTATATATTGATATTATATAATGCGAATAATAATTTGTATGCATTGTGTGTAATTCCAAGTTAATTTAAATAAACATATGACATTCTTATAATTTTACCTTTAATTGTTATATGTTCCTTCATTTGTATTTTGAATGTTTTATCCATTAACCCTATATCCACTTAACGTATAAGATTTTAAATAATTTGACAAGTTACAATTCTTACGAGATGGGATTTCTGAACTCATTCAACTAAAATGAGGAAAAAAGTGAAATGAAGTTGCATATATATGAGCAAAGAGAATAATGCCTTGTGGATGAGAAAAGGAGAAAGATGGCTTGGAGATGAATAAGGAGAGTGAGAACTTTAGGGTCTTTATAGGAGTGTGTACCTCATTCGTAACGTAGGTTTTGTAATATGATTATTGACATGATTTTTTCATTACACAATAGGTCATTGTGTGACGATTTCAAATAAAACAAATTTAATGTATACTCATAAAGAATGACCTCTTCAAATGAGGGGGAGGGGGTTAAGAGTGGGGACGATATTGACAATCAGGCAAAAATACAAGCTAATAAGTTGTATAACATATAACTGTATGGCATGTGTTTCCAAGTAAAGAGAGTGAAGAAGAATATGAGGTGTCAATAATGAATTTACAGTGAAAGAGTTACAGTTAAAGTACTCAAAATAAAAAAAGTACGGAGTGTAACTAAACAAAATTAAATATTATGTTGTGATTGACGTTTATATGGAGCTAAATACAAAACCATTGACGTGTGAAAATGATTGCCCCAAGAGGCAGAGAATCCATGCACCTTATAGTCCAACCATGGGGAAGATTTTAACATTCTTCAACGACTTGCACTAATTTGGCGCTAGCTTTTAGCTATTTAGGATAATGACATCTTTTCGTAATTTTGGACAAGGTAGAGGTTCACTAACAAACTAAGGAGAGAATTTGAGCTAATCATTTTTTAAGGAAAAAAATACATATGGGTCCATTGTGGTTTGATATAATAATTTATGTAACTCACAATTTTAGATAAATAATTATGGAATATATGAGGTTTGGTTAAATATTATGGGAAACCAATTTGGGGACAAACTTTATTTTCTGGTAAAACACCGACGTGACAGCTATAACCGGAAAATAAAGTTTGTCCATGGAATTGATCCCCATAATATTTAACCACACCTCATATACTCCATAATTATTTATTTAAACTTGTGAGTTCCATAAATTACTATACCAAACCACAATTGACTCGTATGTAATTTTTTTCTTTTCTTAAGTGTGTTTTAGTTACGAAATCAGATAAATACAATGTTCCTCTAACAATAATAGCTAAACTAAGAAAATTTAATTGAAAAGGTGATGGAAACTCTCCTTTTGGCCACATCCATTGACGATGGCTCTCCCATTCACCTTTCAATAACTAGAATGAAATCTTAACCTCAGCTCATGCCTACATTGTGTCAACAAGTGGCTCTTTATTAGCAGGTCATTGGTTTCTTGTAGTTTCTTTTCTAACTATGTTGAGTTGTGTTGAAATTTATACTTTGGCCACTTGCCATACTCAATTAATCAAAAAGGAAAAAGAATAGGACTCCTAAATCTTTTTTGGGCAAAAGAGACGGGTAAAATAACATAACAAAATAAATGAGTCAACTGATGTGCAAATTATTGTCTATGGCATCCTAGACCCCAAAAACAAAAACCTTAACATTACCATATAAAGGAAAAACTTAAATACTACCTCTAATTCCCAATGTCAAATATAGAGCAAAATCACGTGAACCAAAATTATTGTTACTACATCTTCTCTTCAACTCGATTCTAAACCTACTAATAGATAGAAATCCTCTCTTTCCTCTTCTTACAGACTAGCTCTCACTTTATTGTCTGCTTCTATACGTCCTTTTGTTATGTTTATTTTTACAGTTCTCATTGAACGCTTCTTTTTGTTCTTTGTCGAGTTGCCTTTTCTTCCCACACACATTTGAACCTTCTAGATTGATCGGTTGCAGTAAATACATTACCCAAATCCTCCTTTATGGTAATGGGATCCTCTGCTGTGTATGTTTTCATGCTAGTTTCGGTCTCCATGTCTTGTTCCATCGTGGCTACCTCTCGTGGCAAAGTCAAACTTGTAACTTCTATTGTTTCGATGATAACTGCTAAACTTGCTTAACTCGACAATCACGTAACTCATATCGAGTGGATTATAAACTTGAACTTGTTTTCCTTCCTATAATCCGATCATAAGATGACTTACTTAGGCGAGTGAATGCCTACTATTCCCCTTTTGAAAAATTTATAAGTCGACACAATTGTCCTCTCAACACCTTTATCTTCTATATGGCACACCGAAGCTTTTGTATGAATTGAGATAGCCCTACCCTCCACGCTTAGCATAGGATTTAACGTAAGGGATTGAGAGCCAACTTTGAGAACTTTATTGGTTTGCTCAATCCCAAAATCAAAATTGACCTCTTCTCATTAATCCTTTTACGTACTTCTTCCTCACCAAGGACATTGTGTTACTTTAACAAGCTTTCCTTATTAAGGACCTTCTCCATTATCTCCACCCTAGTAACTAGATCAACAATCCCCGATCTATTGATAATGTGCAAGTTACCCAACTCACTCCTAATCTTTTTTAACTTCTTCAATACTTCCTTATTCTTGAGGTCAAATTTGATTGTCGACTCCGAGTCTTTTAGAGCTTCCTCTATAAGATTCATTCGAACAAATGCGGTGACTTTTTTAAAATAGGCTTTGACATTGGGATCAAAATCTAGCGTAGAAGAGCTAAATGTAATTATTTTATCAAAATCTTATACTTTTAAACCATAAGTCTGCTAGATTTAGACATAGAGAAGTAGTAAGGTCTATCATTAAAGAGATATGATTATCACATAAAGGTTCATCCATACAAAGGAACCGAAAAGCCTTTTCATAAGTGAAAATTGCTTCTTGAAAACTCGTTTTCCTAAAACAAAATTTCCATCCTCTTTAATTTCTTTGGCTTTAAAAAAAAAAGTTTGTCGAGGATGACTCATGTTCTTGATACAATTGATGACCTTCTCATCAAAATCCATTTCCTTTGCACCAATAATTAACCCACCAATGGCTCAAATCCAGCCAAAAGAGCCCTCTAATGGCTTAAATCAACATTCAACCTAAACACCATTGGGCAACTACAAAACACTAAACTAAAATAGTTAAAAAAAAACTCACTAAACACCATTTAAATAGACAAACCCGAGTCCCGATAGAGCTCTTGTACGTGAAAATATTTGTCACATTGATAGCTCCTCTTACTTAGTCAATAACGAACATCCAATCTCTAATGGCAACTTCCTAATGTGAAACAAGATCGTCTCCAAAACCTCAATCATTGGTAACAAATAACCCAACACTTTAGATAACAATCAAACAACTTTTAATAAAATCACAACAAAAAACTAGGATATAGGAAAAATAATGTAAAATGAGAAAGAATTTGAAAGATCGAGTCGAAATGACGGAATTATAGTACGTACCCAACCATTTTCGACCAAATTAAGAACGCAATTGTATGTAGTGTAGTCTGGGGCAGGAGAGAGAGAAAATGTGTATGATTTTGAGTATAGGTATGGACCCTTACATTTTTAACAAAATTTTCTTTTGAGAAGGATGAATGAAGTATAAATATAAGTGGCAATTTCCGATCAATTTTTGTCATTTTGATTTTGATTTTTTTATTTTTTAATAAAAATATTATTTTATTATTCCAAAGTTATAGGATTGGAAATGAAGAAAAATAAATAAATGTTTTCTTTTCAGTGTATTAATTATTGATATGAAAGTGGGGTAAAAGACTTCAATATAACGGTTGATAAATGTAATGTGCAACTATAAATTTTTATTGAATAGTACTTGAATAGCCAAATTATTAAATATATTAATTCAAATATGGTGAATATAGTAGCTAAAATAATTGAATACGGTAGCTCGATACCAGTTAATCGTGTTCCTGCCTTAGTTTTTATGGAAAAAGTTTTAAAATCATTTGTTGAGAAAGCAAAATTTGAACGAAAAAGAGATTGGATAAAATAAATTGGTACTTGAGAAGAAATAATCTTAGCAATTCAAAGAAAAATTCAAATATTATACCTTCTCTTTTAAGAGGTAAAGATTTTAATCGACCTTTTAACTTGTCTCGACGCCTTCCTCAACGGACCTTCACTGGACTTATTTCAGCTCCTTAATCTCTTTTCCTCTCTAAATTCTCAAATTTAAACATAAGACTAAATTTTTCTTGAAAGCTAATTTTATTTCTCTCTTTCCCAAAATGGAGTTTTTTCATAACATTTCGCAATTCACAATACGGGTGATATTTTCTTTGCCCAAATTGTCTCTCGCTCTTCAACTACACAATCGTTACATTTTTATATACTACTTCTTTTGTTTTCAATCATTTCAGTTTTCTTGTTGATTCATCTCTAGCAATAGTTTCTTGCACCATATTTGCTCAAATCCTTCTGTTTCTCTTCAATTTGATACCTTTGTCTGGTCCATGGACCAGAGTGCAAGAACTATTAATGCAATAAGACATGACCTTAATCAAGCTAAATCTGTCGTAGCTATGATGCTAAAAACAACTGAAGAATTCGGAGGAAGTGCCTCTACAAGAAGTCCTTATGTGGCATTTGGTTCGATGTAATGTAATAGGGGTGTAATGTAATCAAATATGTAATGTAATTAGATATGTAATGTAATGGGACAACAATTACATTACCATGTTTGGTTATATAAAAAGTGTAATGTAATCACAATGGTAATGGATTATTTCAATGACAAAAGTTAGTAATTAAATTATTGTAATGGAGATAAATGCTATCTAAATAAAAATTTGAGTTACATATTTAGATTTGAGCTTTTAAAAATATTTTCTATCAAATAATCAAATTTTATTGCAAATATAAACTATATTATTTTAATAACAATAAATATAGTAATAAAGATAAATGTTATATACACGAAAATATTTTAAATTCAAAAACATATTTGAGATTTTTTTAATCTTTTATATCATATTTCCTAGTTTTAAATTTTTTTCTGGCAAAAAAGTCAATTGGATTATTCTAGTGGTAATAAATGTTTGTCGTAGTGAAGATAAATGTTATCCACATAACAAAATTTTAAATTCTAAATTTATATTTGAGCTTTTTTCAATCTCTTTTATCATATAATTAAGTTTTGAATTTTTTCATGGATAAAAAATACAAACTAAAATCATTTTATTTATGATAAATATTTATTGAATTAAAGATAAGTGTTAACAAGTAAAAAAAATTTGATCTAAAAATTTAATTTAAGCTTCTTTTATCTTTTTAATTGAATACTTAAAATTTTAAATCCAAAATATTAAAGTTGAAATTTTCTCTTAATGACTTAACGATCATATCATATATTAAGATAGTAGAAGAAAAAAATTAAGTTTCTTATCAAATAGATAAATTTTTTACTTGCCAAGGAGGAGAGAGAAAATGCATACGGAATTGAGACGGAGGGGGGAGAATTATTGGAAGTATGTTAAAATTTGATCATAATGATGGATGTAATCATGATTGTTTAGTAAATGTTCAAGTAATTGTAATTGCATAGGTAGAGGTTAATGTGATTACAATGTAATTTTGATTGCATTACAAAGTTCTAACCAAACATGGTAATGTAATCACCATTACCAATTTGATTGTATTAACACTTTGATTACATCCAACCAAACATGCCCTTAGTCAAAAAGGATATTGTATTAATTTTTTTTTTGGAAAAGATAATATTTTTATTTGTTTGGTTTGAAAAAGATAACATATTTACTTTAACCGATATATTATTTTCACAAAAGTTGAGGATATTATTGCCAAAAAAATTTAAAGTTTTATATATTACAACTTTTTTGGTTAAAATAGATAATATATTTTGATTTTTTAAAAAAGATAAAATATTTACATTAACTATTACCATAAAGTTGGAGATATAATTGTCAAAAAAGGAATTAAAATCTTCAGCGTTCAGATGTAAAAAATGTCAAAGTATGTATATGAAGATTCAAACCTTTGACCTTTGTTCACTCATCTCAAAGTCTATCAATCAACAAGTCGTTACATTTTTCTAATATGAGTGGTACTTTTACGTTATTTATACGGTTATGCAATTATTTCAAAACAGAAAAAAATGGCCCAAACCCTAGACGACGACACTCGTTGTCCACGTCGAAGGGCCTCCGACCGCCGACCACCATTTTAAGAAGCCACTAGCATCGCCGACCGCCAATAATATGGGCTAATCGGATCCTTCACTGCCGATAATCCGGGCTAGCCGGCACTCGGCGAGCTCGAACGCTTCCCCTCGGCCACGGTTCCCATTGTCATCTTTCTTCTCCTCCAATCATGGCTTGACCAACCGTCGATCCATCCGCCACCACGGTGAATGGTCGATGGAGTTATCTCGCCTGGAGGAGGGTTCTCGTCGGTCAAGATTGTGATGTCGCCGGCGTTAATGCTGTATAACTTTCTTTCATTGATGTTTGGGGAGTCTCGAAACTTTTTTTTTTTTTTTTCCATTGTGGGCAAATTTGGGACAAGCAAACAAAACCTTAAGAAAATATTTTCTTTCATATTTATAAATGTTTATTTAATTAAAAATAATAAGACATTTTAATTTTTTTATTACAAAAATAATGAAGGGTCGAGATCTAAAGTTAATACATGTACGGTTAAGATTGTTCTAATTATGACGGTTGTCGTATACGGACAACCACTATAACTCGCATCCAAAAATTTATAGTCGGACATTACATTTATCAACCGTCATATTGAAGTCTTCAACCCCACTTTCGTATCAATAATTAATACACTGAAAAAAAAAACGTTTATTGACTTATTTATTTATTTTTTCTTTGTTTCTAAACTTATAACTATAGAATAATAAAATAATATTTTTATTTAAAAAAAAATCGAAACCACACAAGTGACCCGAAATTGCCACCTCAGACAGATAATAAAAATGGCAAATAAATAAATGGGTCAATAAAAAATAAAATAATTAAATAAATGAAAAAGGATTACAAGATGCAATCTTTGGACTCGTTGGAGCAAAGCAATAGCCAATTACACATTAAAACACTAAACCCTAAACCTCTCACTTCTGACTCGTCAGCTGTGATTTGTGCTCGAATTTATGGAAAACGAGCCCTCCCAATTTCAACCCCTAGAAAAATTAGCACAATTCATTACCAGGCATTGATTCAAGGACTCGCAAATTTCGAAATTCATACCTGATTGAATTGATTCAGTAAGCGAGTTTGGGGCATGGAGCAGAGTAACCCTAGCTTGGAACTCCGTTAAGATGCATTCGAGGCTTGGGTTTCTTCTGCTCTGCGGAAAATCCATTATCTCTCGCTCCAGTGTCGGAAATTCTATTATACGAAATGCCCTCATATGTTCTCTGAGTTCTCGAATTTATAGTTGCTCATTTTTCAGCCAAAGACCGGGAATTTTATCAAATTCTCACCATTTTCGTAATTTTAGTGGCTATGCCGTCGAGCAGTTCTCCGATGACGAGTATGAATGCGATTTCGAAACTCATACGGTATTTCCCCCTTTCCCTCCATTTTATAGTATTCGATAAGTGAATAGATTGATTGAAATTGGTGCTTTGATATTTAATGAAAATGGGAAGAGGATGCGATGTCGACACAATTTAGAACCGATGAAATGTGTGAAGAAATTTATCTTTTGAGTGTTTTAGTTATGTTTCACTTGAATTCTTCATTTGGGTTTCGTGTATTAGAGCAAAATACGGTGGGTAATTGTTTATCTTGAGCTAATGATCCTATATTACTTTTTTTGGGGGGGATGTTGATGGCGTGAAACTTCTATGGTGGTTTTTTTTCCTTGAAACATTGTATCATTGTTCAGTGCAAAAGAATTTGAAAATATGAGTGATGTGTACTAAAAAGAAAATTAGAAGAAAAGTGAATCGAGCAGTTACAGCTGGACCAGGGTATGGATTATAGCTTCGTCGAGTTTTGTTAGGGATGATTTGTTGCTTCCTCCTCTTGAAAATAAGTAAATCAAGTCAAGTGATGCAAAGAAACCTTGCAATCCATGTTAGTCACTTGGGAAGAATGAAATTTCACCTCTGAAGTATGGATGTTTTTCGGACTGCTATAACGGTTGGTTGCTGATTCGGAAAATGAATCACTTATGGCTTCATTTAGCATGGAAAGGCAAGGCAGGAAGGGCTGTTGCTTAAAAGGAGCTGATTAAGTATATTGCATTTTGATGACAGGCATCATCTTCAGTGGCTAATATTGATGAGTGGAAATGGAAACTCAGCATGCTATTAAGGAATGAACAGGAACAAGAGATTGTGTCTAGAGACAAAAGAGATAGGAGAGACTATGAGCAGATATCAAATCTTGCGAAAAGAATGGGGCTGTACTGGTAAGAAAATCAATTTTATGGTCAAACATGTATATGCGGGCCCTTTCCCCCTTACCCCTTTTTTCCTCCAATTCCCCCTGTTCTATGATCACATCATAGTTTCCATTAAGAAACTTTTAACTGTGTACATCAGTGAAATATATGGGAAGGTGGTGGTTGCAAGCAAGGTTCCTCTACCAAATTATCGGCCAGATCTCGATGATAAGCGCCCACAGAGAGAGGTAATTAATTTTTGTGCAGTCCTGAACATATCATCCTTTGGTTTTCCCACGTCCCTTTTTCATTTTGTCCTTTTTTTGGTGTGTCTGTGTGTGTGTGTGTTGGGGGTAGATGGTTGGGTTATCATGTGAAGTCTCATGATTTCTTTGTATCCTACCACTGCACTGAAGCAATGATACGCTATGCAGGTGGCATTTCCATTAAGCTTGCAGAGGAGAGTGGAAGGTCTACTTCAGGAACACCTTGATAAGGTGCAGTTAAATTCTCAAAAGGCTAGTCACGGGATTCTGGGATCTAATACTGCTGATAAAGACGAGAATGTAAATTTGGATGAGAATCCAGATTCTTTTTGGATAGCTCTGTTATGGAAAAGGTTCTCCAGAGGAGGAGCTTGAGGTTGCGCAATATGCAGAGATCTTGGCAGGTATGATTAGTTTTTTTTTTTCTAATTTTTTAAGTGGAATATCAACGTTGCGAAATAGGCTAACATAGTTAATTTACTAGATACATAGGAAACTTAGGGTGCTTTGCTCATAGCACATCATTTTCCACTTCCATAATCCCATCTTCATTGGATCTTTATTTTCATTTTCCAACTGTTCATAAAACTGTTCCTTTTTTCTTTTATTGAGGGAGTAGTAAACTGTTCTGCATCTGCTGACGTAGAGAACTTTTCAAGAAACATTTGTTTGCTATATGCCAATAACAGTACATTCAAACAAACTTTGTGTTGCCTTTCACCCAGTTATGTCCTTGCATATCCTTTTCCCTTTAATTTTTGTATTTTTAAATTCTATTATATCTAAGGCCACTGAAGAAACTTTCTTAGACTTGCATTTTAATTAAATTTGCTAAAGATAAAAGGATTAGAATGAATGATAAATAATGCCAAACTAGCAATTCAAATCAGTAGTATCTGAACTTACATCCACAGAATAGTATTGGTTACATTATTACTGGATTACACTTGTTCTTCAATTACCGAGGGATGTTTCATCCACTGATTGATTGCTAGCTAAACTGTAAATTGAGCACCAAATGAAATAAAAGGGAAAAAAAACCCACACTGACTTGTCTGAAGTATATATGTATTGACATACTGTTGAAAAAGGAAAACAATAAAATATGTAAATGATAACCGATTTTACACAGTTTACATCTGGTTGTGCTTCACAGAAAAGACATATTAACTTGGAATGATAGTGTAGGAGCTGAATCAAAAGAAAAAGAAAATACCAAATTCTGCCGTGCCTTTGAGAAATGGCGAAGATAACAGAAAGAAGAGCCCTCAGCTTCTGACAGAAGTCTTTTCCTTTTCCTTTTGTTTTTTTTGGGGGGAGATGGGGAATGAAACCAAACAAAACCAGCACCTGACCTGCCTGTAATACAAATACTGTTGAAAAGGGAGAACAAAGATGTGTAAAGGACCACTTATTTAACATAGTCTTTAGCTGGTTCTGCAACAATGGAAAGATTGAGCTTGAAACTGGTAGTACACAAGTTCAACCCTCCCAAAAAAAACCTAGTTCGCATGTTCCTGGAAGAAATGGTGTGTAAAAAAATGTTTTCTTTTCTTTTGCCCTAGGGGTTGGAGGGTGGAGGGTTGGGGAGGAGAGAACAACCTTCAAGAGTGTTGGAGAATGGACTGGGAGAAGAGTGGGTTGATGATGATTAAGTAACGAGTGATTGCATTATTGCATATGTATAATGTGGCAGTTTCTGTTGCACAGAGTTTGTGTTGGGACAGGGGGTGGGAAGTAAGAAGAGAGACATGGTGATAGTTCTGAGAATTAATCCATGAATGACTGGGGCCCTGTTACTGAAAAATGCTTTGTGCTTTCCAGTTATCCTGCGTTTTTAACCAGTTCTCTTATTTCAAAACGCAGAAACTTTTACGAAGAACACTGAAAAATCTCTCTCATCACTGTTCACCATTTGGTCGGTGAACTTGTAAAACAATTCTCCTGATTTTCATTTAGAAGATCTTACACATTGGAGACAAACATAGAAAATCATTCTTTTAGAGAAAGAGCAAAAGTTGATGATTTGTGTACCGTAGAGAGTTCATCAATCTTCAGTCTGGATGTTGATATAACCTAACCCTACCCATAGAGAGTTCCCTTTTTGTTCTTTTTATTTGGGGGCGGGGGTGGGGTGGGGGAAGTGCAGATGGTGGAGGGCTCACATCTAAGCAAAAGTACCTCTAGATTGAGCTCTGGTCTTCTGGAGAGGCTGTTTTCATTGGTCTAGGATGGAACCGTTGATTGCCTACTATTTGACAGAAAAATGAGGACAATTTAGCAATACCTGTTTTGCGGATTCTTCTACCTGCTTTCCCTTGTTTTCCGCTTGCTTTTAGGGCTCACTTGATAACACTCTTGAGTTTTGATGGGGGACTAGTTTGTGTACATTTATGCATTCTGAATCCTAACACTTTGGTTTATTGGGAACATCCAGTGGTTCATGATGTTCTGTATTTTCCAGATTTGGTTGCCTGGGTGCAGGTTGGGGTGGTTTCATTTGTTTTGTGGTGTAGCAACTCCTTTGTATTGCATCGTTTTCTGTGCCTGTTGATGCTTTGGAGTGGGCATGTTTTAATTTATCTGTATTTTTTATTGGAGTCACTGAAAAATCGTGCATGGTTATGAAAGTATCGTCTGTTGGGAGCATGATAGAAGACTTACATTTGATCTTTTGAGGGCAGCTTGATTGCAGATTCTGCAGTGGGTATATGATAATTTCCAGTGGCTTGTACACTATTAATTACACTTTTGTGCAAGGATTTTCTTCCTTCTTCCCTTTTCGTGATGACCCCTCTTGTTATGTTGGCTATTATTAGGTCTCATGGTTGGGAAGGCAACATGTTTTTGCAGTTCTTGTAGAAATCTGATCATGCTTATCGTGGTTTGCTTTATTTTTCTTTTGCTCCCTAATAGTGTCTCCATGTACAGGAATCACCTGAAGGTAGGAATATGCTGGAATTCAGGAGATCACTGCCTTCTTTTAGTGAGAAAGAGAGGCTGCTTCAAGCCATTGCAAAGAATCAGGTTTTCTTTGGAAACTATGACCTTCTCACACCTGCCCCCTTTTCTCATTTGTTCAGTGAAGTAATATATATCTCAAATCATTCTCTAGCAGAGGATGTTGGAAGTGCGCTTCAATCTATACAATGCTTTTTAACACAATGTCCGAATTTTATCCCATAAATATATTACAAGGATGGTGAAGTTGGGGATTGATATTTGTGGTTTCCGTTGGTTCAGGCTGAGAGATTATTCTTGAAGACAAGGGATAATGTTCCCTTTTTTTCTTTTTCTTTTTACTGTTCTGAATATCACTTAGGCTGAAATCAGGGATTCAAAATGCGGTTTCGGGTGGGATTGTGGTTTCGGTCATTGAATAGCAAAATTGCTTTAATGCGGGAATCCTATTACATATTGCGGTTGTCGCCGGTGAAAATGTCGT
This sequence comes from Talinum fruticosum, assembly GCA_021018815.1. NCBI lineage: Eukaryota > Viridiplantae > Streptophyta > Magnoliopsida > Caryophyllales > Talinaceae > Talinum > Talinum fruticosum. Next base: position 3,270,519 of record JAITYX010000063.1, on the reverse strand, counting down.
TCAGTCATGTGCAAAACTTTTCCGATGTCACCATTTCATTGCAGAATAGCCATTTTTTGAATCCATGGCTGAAAAATATTCATGTTTCTGTACTATCCTAAGTTTCCAGTTTCTGCTTCAATTAGCATAAAGCGAGAAGTTATCCATCTATTGCTGTTAACAAATTGATACCAAGTGAATCAAGCACTGATGCAATCTTATTCTAGACAGCCATATATAGATATTAGTAAATAACACTTTATATACCATGTAAAGCTGATATTCTTGATTTCCCTTTGTTCTTCCCTCCAAAAGACTGTCAACACCATGGTGCGGCAAGGTTAAAGTTTCCAACTATAGCTGCCTGTTTTTTCGGTGTCACTTTCTTGTTCTGTGCTTGGGAAAGCAATGGGGTGGGCTGGGGACTGAGAATGACTCAATTCTCCATTTTTAATTCCCGCCAATTAACCCCCACCATACCCCTTCTTGAGGGAGGGAGATTTGTGTCTGTCCCTGTTATGTGCATGCAACTTTCTTCTTCCATGAACCTTCCTATGTCGTTTGGTCCCCACACCGTTGCCTTCTTATGTTATCCTACGTTCTCCATTGCAGCTTGACATGTGATATCTGACATTTGGAACACAGATGGCTACTTTTTGAATTGCACTTGATTTCTTAGCTGTACTTTCCGGTGGATGATCAAACGAGCGAGAGATCAATTTGGCTCATAAAAATTGCGCTACAGTCAAGCTACTCTAGGCTGAGTTGGCTTTGCCCTAACTCCGATTAGCCCAGCTTGCCACACCTGATCTGAGGTGTTGGTGTTTGCTCCTTTTCTTTTCTTTGTTTGGTGGACAGTCTACTTGCCCTGTTCCAATAAGATATAAGGGAAATTAGAGGCACACACCTGTATTATGTGAGCTTGGTTACAAGTGTCCAATATGAATACATGTCCATGTCCAACTATTGAACTTGTCTATTTTCAAGAACATTTGGGAATTTTTAGCCTAATGTAATTGCCGTAGTGTTGCACCTGTTTCTGAGTGTTGTGTTCAGTATGGGACTACTATATTAAAATGAAAAAGTTCGAGTAACGCTAACATGGCATACATATAGCCTGAGTTTGATTGGATTAATTTAGGTCTGAAATTGTCGTACAGTCAGAATGGCTGCTTAACCCAACTTGGCTTGCTTGTACTGGGTCAAGAAGAAAATACATCACAAAGGAATTGGTATACCTAAACATTAAGTTCATCTCTCTCTCCCCGAGAGCAATTTACAGGCTTGATTACTTGATGTGCTTCCACTTTTAGTTTATCTCCTATATATAAGAATTCTGTTGCTAAAGAACAATAATAAGTTGCAGAAAAGAGCACCAAAAATCCTTCTAGAAGAATTAGAACTATCAAATATTGGGTGCATGCTGGTCATATGGTAAACCAGACAAAGAAACTCCCTTTTCTTTGATGAGCAAACAAGCTAAAAGAAATAGTCGCTCTTGTTCCACAGATTTGTGGGGATATCAAAATCGCTTTCTGAAATGATATTATTTTGCGTATTCTATAATCTATTCTCCAAAGAGCTGTAGTCTCACTCGATCTAAATATGCCAAATGACAGGTGATTGTAATTTCTGGCGAGACTGGGTGCGGTAAAACCACCCAACTTCCACAGTACATATTAGAGTCAGAGATAGAATCTGGCCGCGGGGCTTTCTGTAACATAATCTGCACCCAACCTCGAAGAATATCTGCCATGGCTGTTGCAGAAAGAGTCTCTGCAGAAAGAGGAGAGCCTCTTGGTGAATCTGTAAGTCTTCTCATTCTGAAGATATTGGGCTGGGATGCTGTCTCTGGGTCCCATTTTTTTCAGAAACTTTATGCTTTGAGATGAATGTTGTCATACATTATTTTATGAATTAAGTTGTTAAGAAGTCTTCCATTAGAAGATCTTTTGTTCAATCATCTGTACTACATCACAGATTTTTTGTTAGGTTGGCTATAAAGTCCGATTAGAAGGAATGAAAGGGAAAAATACCCATCTACTTTTTTGTACCAGTGGTATTTTGTTACGACGACTGCTGAGTGATCGCAATTTGAATGGAGTAACCCATGTCTTTGTGGATGAAATCCATGAGCGTGGAATGAACGAAGGTGTGTATCTTCAGTCTGAGCTTAATGTGTTTACTATATTTGTATCTGTATAAGTTTACGCTGAACTCTTGTTGTGTTGAATTTTATAGACTTCCTATTGATTGTGTTGAAGGACCTTCTCCCACGACGTCGAGATTTGCGATTGATCTTAATGAGTGCAACTTTAAATGCCGAACTGTTCTCTAATTATTTTGGAGGAGCTCCAATGATTCACATACCGGTATGCAGAGGAACATTTGTTTCCAGATCTTTCTTTTCATGTTAAAACATGAGTTTTGTGATGTCTGTGGAGATTGTGAATATGATTGTCGACTGAACTTTTTAACAGCCATCAAGTCTTGAAGCTTGATTAGGCTTGATTTGCTCTTTTCCTCTTGAGGGATCTATATATATTTTTTCTCTAAGTATCAAGAATTTAAGATATATCTCTATGTAGCTTTATATGGGGATAGTTTCTTGTTTCTGGTCAATCTTTTGGGCTTGGGGAAAATGGTTGGGGAAAGACACACTGCCTTTCTCTTCATCCAAGTTATTGACATGTTATGGTTTTCAACTTATTGGGTTGTTTTTTTAATCGTTGTTATTTTGTTTGTCATGATGCTGTCTTAGCACATCATCCAACATAGATAAAATATTACAACTTGCATGCCTTTTAAATTGCCTCATCTTTTAAATACAGTCTTGGAAGAGACAATTAGTTCGTCTTCATGCAGATTTCTATGTAATAGGAATGAAAAAGGAACTCAGTTGTTCTTTTGTTTTGCTATAAAACTTTCCTTTTCTGACTTATGAAAAGATTTTGTTAGGATTTCTTGACTAGTATTTTTGAATTTGCACAGAATTCCATATGCCTAACATGATGTGAGCAAAGGCTATGCTCAGTGTGATGTACTTGGCAAGGCTTGCCATGTTTAGTGTTCTATTACGGACACTGTTTACCAACTTAATATTTTAACTAATTGCAAAACAAGCAAACTTACTTCAGTCTTATGGATATGATGACTTTCAAGTCATATGATGGGGCATCTTTGGGCAGCTCATTTTCAATTTTAATCATCAATTACTAAATTACAATCTGCTTCTTTTGTTATGGAGGAAGCAGTCAATGCATCACTTCGCTTATTGATGTGATTTGATTTATTCCTTCCTCTGGTGGCAAGAGATAGTTTAAAGTTGTGTTGGAATTACATTGTGTTTACCTTCTACTCAGTCTGCTTTATTTCTTCAGTTTTTTCAAAAGTCTGATTTGTTACAAAAAATTGTTCAAAATGTCTCATAGCGGAGCTTGTAGGAAAATCACAAAGATTTTTATGCTGTGGAATTATCAGATTGGAATCTTTTCCTTTAAAATCACTTTCCTTTATGTGGATTGGTTGGCAAAGATCTCATAGGAAGCCCATTTCTTGCTGCCATACACCTCCTTTCATGTTACTTTTCTAAAATTTATGCTAGAGATACTTCATAGTATTTACTGTAGCAAATTGGACATTTGAAGAAAGTAAAAGGATGTAGTCGATCATGAATTGTCCTAACTAAATGGGGAAAGGACCCCAAGACATGACTCATATAACCATCAGTATCGGATGTTTCCTCAAGTTTTACTCAAAAAAGTGGCTCAAGAGTTCTACTTTCTGAATGACTTGCTGCCTCTGTGTTTTTTTGCTGCAGGGTTTCACATATCCTGTCAGAGCACATTTCCTAGAAGATGTATTAGAAACGACTGGATATAAGTTGACGTCGTTCAACCAAATTGATGATTATGGCCAAGAAAAAGTTTGGAAGACACAAAAACAATTGGCGCCCAGGAAAAAAAAGAATCAGATTACCACTTTGGTTGAGGTTTGTACTTTGAATCCATTCTACTACATAAGGCCTATTCTGGGAACTAGATTTCTACATTGTCATCACATCATCCTTCTAGGTTGGCAACTTTAGATGTTTTCTTCTACTAATTTCTGTTTGGTTCAATTTTTCTAATTACTCTAATTTGGATTCCTTTTTTTTTTAAAGGAGAGTTATCGTGTATTCTAAGCTTTAAGTTGTGCAGTCAGATGATGCTTGCTGAGGAACAATGCAATAACTAATATGATTGAACCTTATCTTGCTTTTAGTTTATTTATTATAATAGATTACTAAGTATATTTTTTTATTGTGTAGAATGATTTGTTGAGAATGCTATCCCAATACTTTAACTTGCGATTCATGATGAAGCACCTTTATGGTTTTGCAACATATATTTTGTTTTACATGAGAATGTTTTGATCACTAGCTTTGCTTGTACTAGTCCTGTTTCTTTGCTTTCAGTACATGGAGTCGCTGACCTGTTGTAGTTGCTTTTGAAATGATTTCTGTGTAACATTGAAGAATGAGTCTTCAGAAAGCCAAAACATCTAAATAATTGAGATTTTTAAATTTGCAACGACTTTCTATGCTATTTTTTTTTTTGAGGATGACTTTCCATGCAAGTTGGTTGCTTTTCTGTTTTTTAAAAAATATTTGGTTTTGTTTTCAAAATGCTATTTAGAATACTATCTCCTGCTCCCATGGAAAAAATAACCTTTGTAATGTGCCCACTTGTGTAAAGCTGTATTGCAAAAGCCAATTGGTAGTTTTGTGTAAAGTTGTATTGCAGAAGCCCATTGGTGGTTTTATTGTCTGCATCCTGAACCATTCAGGATTGCTTTGGTTATATATGTTCGTTTATTAACTTATTGTATAGGATTATGCATGGATGGAGATTGAGATTTGATGTTTCTTATAATTCCTTGTGCTTTCACAGGAGGCACTAAAACACTCTAGCTTTGAGAACTATAGTCCTCGTGCCCGGGATTCTTTGTCATGTTGGTCTCCTGATTCTATTGGCTTTAATTTGATTGAAGCAGTCCTATGCCATATATGTCGGAAGGAGCGCCCTGGTGCTGTTTTGGTTTTCATGACTGGTTGGGAAGATATTAGTTGTTTGAGGGAACAACTTAAGGCGCATCCTTTGCTAGGAGACCCTAACAGGGTTTTGCTTCTTACCTGCCACGGTTCAATGGCTACATCTGAACAGGTAGGCCATCTCTCTCTCTTTCTTTTTTTCCTTTTTTATTCTTCCTTACTGGTCCTGCTCTGATCCCCCTCCCTTTTAATAAATTTGTAACCTATATCTATCTATCTATCTATCTATCTATCTATATCATACAGTGTGTCGAGACCTGAATGCTTATTTAGCACATCATTGACTTCATTTCATATTTCTTTTTTAAAATATAACTTGGCCATGAAATTCATGGCTATGATCTTATTGATTAGTAATTTACATATCTGAGCTTGTAATGCAAAGGATGCAAATAAATCTCCTCATAAGTTTAAAATAGGAATTTTTTTATGTCATCATCTAAGTCATTCAGTTCAATTTTGCATAATGTAATACCTCATAAGTATTATGCAAGAATTAGCTAGCTATCAAAAAAAAAAAAGGAACTAATAACGTACTGAAATTCAAATTGTGTTGGAAACTATGATTAAAATTTTTTTCCTTAATGATTTTATCAACTTTTCTAATTGCTAATATCTCGTTTACTATTTTATCGGCATTTAAAACTCAACCGGTTTTGTATTAGGCTTTGTTCAATTTCATGCGTTGACATTGTTATTTTTATCATTAGCTTTCATTCTTTATCTTTGGCTTTCAGTTGCTTGGTATGTTGAAAATTTTGGAACTTTCAGGTTCTTGGTATTTGATAATTCATGATTAATTTTGGACGTTCAATGCTTTAGTAACCGATATGTGTTTTCTGAATGACACTCGCCAACCATCGATCTTATATTCTTATGCAATGGTTTTAAAATCAATCTGTAGAAGTATATAAATACTACCTAGCTCCTCACTCCATTTGCAGAAGATATGGTATTCAAGAGCTTGAAAATTCTTACAAAACTATCATCTTTAATGTTGTAAGTGAAAATATAGATCAGCAATCCTTTGACTTACTATATTATTTACTTTGATTCCAATATTTTGAGCATTAGATTAATCTATAGGCCTGAGGTTATCATTGCCGGTACATCCAGAGAGAATTGATTGGTTATCCATCTTGTTAAAGGGCTGCATCTATATAATCTTACTAGTGTAGGTGGCAATTCCTCTCTAAAGGTTCGCTTCAGTGTTCTTTTGACCTAAACTGCTTCTACGTGTCATCTCTCTTTTGTTGTAATTGTAACTTCAATTCTATTTATTAGTTTATATATATCAATACTAAATTTGTAGTTTTCTATGTGTAAATTTGATGTACATGCTCTTATGTATTTTATATATATTTATTTGTTGCATTTTCGTTGAATTTAGTATAGTCATAGTGAATATGTCCTATCCCAAATTACGAAAAGTTCCCTACTTGATTCTTGAAGAATCGAAGGTACTTTACCAAAAATTTTGAACAGGTTGGAGCTGTAAATGGTGTAGGATTTTATGTTTTTAATCTCCAATAAACTATTCAACAACAACAACAACAAAAACAACTTTCATTGTGGGTTCTACTTGCACGGAATAATAGGCGAACAAGTTTAAAGTGTGAAATAAAGAAAATTACATAATAGGTGAACAACTGCACAAATGTGTACAACGTATGAGTGTCACACTAGTATTTTTAGTATTTCTCTGTTCTATAGCTTGTATTTCAGTTTCTTTTCGTTTGAGGAAGGGATGGATTGCTTCATTAAATTTGAACTCAATTGGTCATTTTTCCTTTCTAACATTTTCTAATATGTTGATCTGCTATATTGCTGTTTGCAGAGATTGATATTTGAGAGGCCGCCTCCAAATGTGCGTAAAATTGTTTTGGCTACAAACATGGCAGAGGCCAGCATTACAATCAATGATGTAGTCTTTGTGGTTGATTGTGGGAAAGCTAAGGAGACCACATATGATGCTTTGAATAACACACCTTGTCTGCTGCCTTCTTGGATATCCAAAGCGTCTGCTCGGCAAGTGAGTGGCCCTGAGATTGAGTCTTTAATCAAGGATGCTTTTTAATTATTTGAAAATACTTTCTATTTATTTTTAAGTATATTACCACATAGCCCCCTTCTCCAGGGGACGTCAAAATGTTGGATGTCTATGTTTTATGTGACACTGATTGCGAGAGCAGGGGCTTGAATACTCAGATGATCGGCTTCATTCTCCTGAGAAGAAGTGTCCTAGCTAGAATGCAAGGCCTACAGGGTTGCCCAATGAGTGACCAACGACCCAACATAGACTCTTGTGCTAGATTTGATATTCAAGAGTGAGGGGAAAAAGGACCTCCTGGAATAAGGTCTGGAAGTTGGATAGAGACTTTCACCAAGAGTTGAAAAGAAGTACGGGGTGATCTTAGTTGGAGAGATCTGGGTTGTTTTTTTTTTGGGTGTTTTCTTTTCTTTTTTTTTTTCTTTTGGGGGGTGTTGTGAATGCCTAAAGCATATAGGATTTGGCTGTAGACTGCAGAGCACAGTAGGTAGATGGAGCTTGTGCCGCAGTATACATGGAAACTGGGCACAAATCGTCTTTTGTGCTTATGCATTTTTTTACTGTCCTTTCCCTTTTTGTTAAATTTTTTAAAATTTTATATGTTGCTTTTTTTGTTATATCTTTATGTCTAATATAGAACAAATACATAGTGTTTAAAAAATCTATGACGATTATTGCTCATTTTATGTTTTTTGATTATATTGATGAGATGCCTACAAAGTAAACCTCAAATTTATCATGGAATAGATATTAAAATTTGGAAAATTATAGAAAGGTATTTGTATCTTGTTTAGGGGCCCTAATAGGCATAATTAATAAAAAGCACACACGTTAAAGGTGACAAATATGAGTTCTGAACCTGTGTATTCTGTCTTATAATACGCATATTGTATGTTATAAATATGCTTGTAGTTGCAATACATGTATCTGTTTCATTTTTTTCCCCATTGAATACATATACTCTGTAAGTCATGACTCATGGATATCAATCCAGCCAACTATAAACATATAGAATGTGGAGATGCATCTTAGAGTTGTATGTTTTATCTTATTTGTTTTATCCTACATACATACATAATATGGCTTGAATATCTTCGACTTGTGCCATGCACATGCGTGTTGTATGACATGAACATGGATCAGTCATGATCATGCATGTTATGTGAATCAGCTGCACCTAATATCCTTTAGAGGGAAGAGATTCTCAGGATAGTGATGAGGGTAAAGTTTAGCACTTGTAACCAAAAACATGCCTAGGTTCTTTGGTGAACTTTTGGACTTGGCTTGAATGCTTAGATTGTTGATGCTCATGTATCAGATAGCAAAAGTTAGGGCTTGGAAGTTGAAGGAGTTGAACCGAGTGAAATGTATTAAAGATGAAATGATGTAGTGTTTGTGGAAGAAGACATGATGTTAGATAGATGGAAGAGTCATTTATCCAACCTCTTTAATAAGGAAGTCAGAGGGCGCTATAGCACCCTGGGCATCACCTCAACATTGAATGTACATTATGATAGACAACAGTGAGGAGGAAGCAAAAAGAAGAATGGAGTGCCATGGGATCAGATGAAATTCTGGTAGAAGCTAGGAAACTCGAAAGTGCTTGATGAAGATGGTGTAACTTGGTTGACCAAATTATCTAGTGCGTTCGTGAAGATTAACAAAATACTGGAAAAATGGAAGCTGAGCACATTGATTTTGTTTTTATGAGAATAAAAGTGATATACAAAACTGCACTAGAGGCACTAAACTCGTAGCCTCAGTATCCTATATTTTAGAACCATTGCCTCCTTATCCCTTATCACTTGTTTTACCTAACCTAATATGATCTCGCATCTGATATAACATTCTTATTTTTTCCATCTTTTGGGTTTGTTACTCTTAAGTGGCCAATGTTCTGTGCAGTACAACAAAGTTGGTCTAACAACCGTGGGTTGAAATTTTGTCTTTCAACTTATTTGTGACCTTGTTGTCACTCAAAACTCCAGAAGTGCTCTTCTATTTCTGCAACCCCAGTTACCATGAACAATGTTGTTGTAAATTCCCCCTTTCCGTTTATAAATGACCCTAACTATGTTATCTTTTTCCGCCTTCGGTATTATAATGGCACCAATGTTGACTTTTCCTTCAATTCCATCTGCGTCCTCATTGAACTTGCCTTGCAAGTATTCTGTCTTTAAGATACTCAATCTAAAGCTTCTAGACTCTATGGATTCTCTCCAAAGCTCTAACTTCGTGGTCACTCCCCTTGTCTCATCAATTAGATAATATCATTTACGAACAGTATACACTGTGGCACATCATCCTGGATCCCTTGAGTTAACTTGTCCCATGACTATTACAAATAGTCCAAGGGTCTAACGCATATCTTGGTGCAACCCAATAGCAATAGGTTGTGTCCCCACATAGTGTCCTTACAGTTGCCTCACCTCTCTCATACATTTCTTTTATGACTCTTATGTGTGCAAACGGAATATTCTTTGTCTAAAATACCTCCCAGACAATTTTTCAGATGCTTTCTCAATGTCTATAAAATCCGTGTGTGAGTCTTCTTTCTATCTCTATGCTGCTGCATTTGTCTTCTAATAAGATGAGTTATTTCAGTTGTTGATAGTGGTGCATCCTGGCAGTCTTGAAGATAACATTAAGTACCTAGTCACTCATCAAATGAAGGAAGAAAAACCCTAGTCAATCATTTAAGCTCTTTGCTTCCATGCATTTTCGTATGCTCACTGGTTTGATTTGATAAGGGTAACTGCATTGCCTCCCTTCATCTTTTGCGGTGCCTCTTTCACCTTATCTTTTTGATAAATTGACAGAATCTAAAATGTTGGTGGTTCTCAATGAGAACGTATTTTTTCAGAAAGTTATTTTTCTGCTCTTTTAAAAACCTCCTCTAGTCCTCTCCGCTTGTGAGGTAAGGTTGCCTACCTATGGATTTCTTTCTTTAATGAGGATCTGTGGTTGGTTGGAGTTGTGTTGTGTTATGACACTGTCTGTGGCACTGATGTGACATTACATATGGGCTGTAAGCCTGTAACTCTTCTTCTCTCTCTCTCTCTCTCTCTCTCTCTCTCTCGTTATAAATAGTAATATCTTTCCTTTTGGTAAGCTTTCATACCCTTTGTGATGAGTTGTATTTGATAATATGAGGGTGAGTTCAGTTGCCTTTTGTTGCATGCTGATGTTTTACAGATTTTGTTGGGTTCCTCTAACTTCAGAAGACTAAGGAGACAAATCTTACTAAAGAAATTGCCCTTGGCATTTTGTTAAGAACATGTTTGTGCATTTTGACCGTTTTTCTTCATATTTTGGTATTTGATTTTGTTGATTTGTACTTGGATTGCAGAGAAGAGGCCGAGCTGGTCGTGTTCAGCCAGGGGAGTGCTACCATTTGTATCCCAGATGTGTTTACGAAGCTTTCCCTGATTACCAACTTCCTGAGCTCCTGAGAACTCCATTAAATTCTCTTTGTTTGCAAATAAAAAGTCTGCAAATTGGCAGCATTGCTGAATTTCTGTCAGCAGCTTTGCAGCCTCCAGAACCATTGGCGGTAAGTACTTTTCCCAGCTTGGTGAAGACCATTCTGGAAACTTTAGCTTGTAAAGTAGGTATGTGTGGTGGTGGTGGTAATGGTGTTTTTACCTTTTTTCTTTGGGGGGATGTTGTTGATTTTGACTAAGAAAAAAATGGGATATGGGTATAATGTTCATTCTAGGACTAAATAAGAATCAAATGTAAGCTGAAAAACTCGAGATTCAGGAAATTAATGAACCTAAAAGTGAAGAACCCAAAATATGAGCATTGGGCTGGACAAGTCAACTTAAGTTGGATTTTTGATAGATATGAAACCTGTAGTATCCTGTACATCCCTGAAGTGGGCAAGGCTGCTAATATCTCGATGTCTGTGCAGAATCAGGTGGGTATTCTTCTGTTGAAATTTTGTATTCTCCAGATTTCTTATGGGTTTGGTGACTCATTAGATAACGAATGACAATTCTTTAAAATTGTCATATAGAGAAGCATTAATAGTCTTGCTGTAATCAATTTTAGTCCTCTCTATGCCCCTGCTTCCTTCCTGGTCTTCTTATGAGTAATGAATGAATTTTCTCACTCATTCACTTTCCTTGGATTGCTGCAGTGTTTCTCCAAGAGCTCCCACTTTTTCTCTCTTTCCTTTCTGCATTAAGTCCCTACTGCCATAGTGGATGTTATTTTTATTTTTCAAATTTTTTCCTTTCTTTTTTGGGGCCCGGGGGGGCTTCTTGCCTAGTGGTACTGTGAATGTGTGACTAAAAGTTGTTAAGTTAGTGTTTGCTTGAATTCATTCATGCTTCATCCTTTGTGATCGTCATTATTGACTGTCTTTGCAGGTCCAGAATGCTATTGATTTTCTGAAAAGGATTGGGGCTTTGGATGAGAATGAGCGTTTGACGAATCTGGGTTAGTCTGTCAAGCTGTTTGTCAGATGAATAGGTTTTGGTTGAGATTAACTCGCATTACTGTAGCTTTTGTCTTTCATCAGGCAAGTACTTGGCAATGCTTCCTGTGGATCCAAAACTTGGGAAAATGCTTATCATGGGAGCTATCTTCCGCTGCTTTGATCCTGTCCTAACGATAGTGGCAGGTCTAAGTGTCAAAGACCCTTTTCTTTTACCGCAAGACAAAAAGGATGTAAGCATGCTGTGTTTTCTTTTCTTCCTTCCTTCATCTTCTCTTTTGTATTCACATTCAAGTTGCCTACCAATAAGCTGCTGTCAGACTATTTTGTCGTGATGGCTAATATTTCAGCAAAAACCAAAGATTTATTAGTTTCTCAGGTCCTAAAGATCATTTGCAAAAAAAAATAATGCGGTAGCATAGATTAATCTATAGCACTTGATCAAAATCTTAAATAGTTCATTTGAAAAGTGTAAAACAAAGAGTAACTTGAAAGTATCATAACCTATACATTTTTCTGCAATCAAATTGTTGGATCAGATAGAATAAATATTAAAACAAGCATTGATATATTTTCATTTCGAAAGTTCTTTTCTAAATTTGTTTTTATGGAAAACTATAAACTTAAATTGGTTGTTGGTGACATGTCTTGCTAGATTATTTAGAACTGAAAGGGAGGGCTGGTGGCGTTAGTTTGATTACACCAATATCACTTGATGAAGAATATGGATAAGAAATTTATGATTATTTTTAGCGTAGTCACCTTTGGCGAAGTTTAAACCAAGTGATATTGGTGATCTTTTATAATCCTAACTGCTGATTACTATGTCTCTTTGGCTCAGTTAGCTGGGATTGCAAAAGCCAGATTCTCTGCTAAGGATTACAGCGATCATATGGCTCTTGTTCGAGCATATGAAGGATGGAAAGATGCTGAGAGAGAAGGATCAGCTTATGAGTATTGCTGGAGGAATTTCCTCTCTGCCCAAACTCTTCAAGCTATTCATTCCATTCGGAAGCAATTCAGTTACATCTTAAAAGATGCTGGTCTAATTGATGATGATGTCAGCTCAAATAATAAACTAAGCCATAACCAGTCTTTGGTCCGTGCAGTGATATGTTCTGGCCTTTTTCCTGGAATTGCATCTGTTGTGGTGAGTTATTTCTACTGCTTGCATATTTCTTGGTCTCACCATAGTTAGATAATTGACATTCACTATCTTTGATGCATTTAGCACAGAGAAACATCAATGTCATTCAAAACAAAGGATGATGGTCAAGTTTTAATCTATGCGGTAAGTTCTGTTAATCTCAAAAATCCCTTAATTGTACATGGGTACATGTACATTGAACGTCTATCACCATCTTGAAATACCTGAACAATGATATTATGTGTATATAGCACGATGAATTTATTATTGTCTTCCATGACATCTTATCTGCTTTTTTACATATTATCCCCCATATCTGCTGCAAAATCCCTCAGTTGAGGTAGACTACCTCACTTGATTCAGAGAATGATGTCTGGAATTACCTTGGAGGTTTTACAAGAAGAGTTGGTTTTTTTTTTTTTGAAGGGGGTGCGGTGGGATTGGGTGTTCCTTGTGTGTTGTGTTTTGCACAGCTGCCTAGCTGACATGGATGGAAATTAAGAGCTCAAAAGTGGTAAGGTTTTAAGCCTTTTCTTAGGTCCAACCCTTGGGGATCTGGAAGCTTTCTTGCATGTTGTGTGTTTCACAGTCTTGCGGAGCATGAATGGGAAGTTCAAAAGTGATAAGATTTTAAGCCTGATTTTAAGCCAACCCTTGCATTGAGAGATTAGTGTATTAAATCCCACATCTCAATGGGAAATCCAAACAATTTACCTCTCTCAATTCATATTTTTTCCTCCTGGTTTTTCTTTTCATCTCGCCTCCTTTACAGACATGACACTTTCTTCTTTATCTAAAAACATTTGAACTGGATGCATTGTTTTTGTTTGTGTCCCATTCCAATCTCATGGATACACATTTGCTTTGGTGAGGCTTATTTTTATATGATCAGCTTCTATTGTTTACCTATATGTAACAGTGGTCATCATGTTTTTCTTTCTGTTCTTTCTGCTGAGTTATCCACGTATCCTTCAGTGGTGTTTATTTTATTTCAGAATTCAGTGAATGCACGCTACCAGACAATTCCGTATCCTTGGCTGGTTTTTGGAGAAAAAGTCAAGGTCAACACTGTTTTCATACGCGATTCAACTGGTGTATCAGATTCAATATTGATCCTTTTTGGCGGTGCTCTTAGCCGTGGGGGCCAGGTAATTTGTTACCCCTCCACCCAAAAAAACAAAAAAAAAAAAAAAACAAACAGGCCGCCCTCATGATACTTTACATTTTTGGTCTCTCCCCTTAAATATTCAAGGTTGGAAACCTTGTAATTTTTTGTTTTCTTATTTATAGCCAGGGCACTTGATTATGTTGGATGGCTATGTTGAGTTCTTCATGGATCCTAACTTGGCTGAGTGCTACTGCAATCTCAAGGAGGAACTTGATAAGCTTTTACAGAAGAAGGTAACCTACAATTTGGTTACTCTATACACTCTATACCCCTCGTCTCTCTTGTTGAACTGTGATTGTGCTCCTTTCAAATTGGAAATGAACCTCTTAATTTTATTTCAAAATTCCAATAATGTTTGATGGTCAGGTGGGATCCATGCTGGGGGTTGCTGTTAGCTGATGGTTATAGTAATTGCATTACTATGTATATATGTGGCTATGTATATATGTTGATAAACATATGGAAAGAGTGAATGTGTCTGTTCGATTCATTCAAGCAGAAAGGAATCCGTTATTAGTGCTACTCTTTCTGGAAAGGCCCTTTCCCTTCTTTTTATTTTTCCTATTGTCATGATCGGCGAGTTTTTTGGCTCTTGGTCATGGAGATGACTAAATCTAGATTCACATAGCATTTCCTCTCTGTGTCTTTGCAGAAACTATTGTTTAATTCACGTGAAAAATTATTGTAGATTTGTTTCTTAATCATTTGGAAACAGTGATAAAAGTCACATTTGAGATGTAAGGCAATGTAGCGAGCAAAAGTTCCATTGCGATTTTTTCTATTGATAGACATGCTGGTTAGTATGTGGGCGAATTTTTTTAATAAAGTTGATGTCGTTATTGGATGTAATCCCTATTAAACTTTCCAGACAGCATTTTTTTGGTAAGTAAACAAGAAAATAGTAAGAGAATATCAAGGGGTTGTGTTACCCATGTACAAAAGGGGCGAGCACAAAAATATTATGCCTTCAAGCTCTCACGCATATTTTTACCAACAAAATCCAAAAGACATAAGTTTGTACCACACTGGAGCACATGGCTTCAACTGTACAATCTTGAATGCATGTTCATATATCAAGATTGATATTGCTAGTTGCTATGTGATTGCATTTGCTTTGGATTAGAATGAAATCTAGTCATGTTTGAAAACTGCAATGCTGAAACCTGAAAGTGTCAGAGTGCTGATTGCTGAATAATCAATTATCCTTTTGGGGAAGGGGTGGGCTAGTGAGGCACAAAGGCCGATGTAGGCAGGATTCTAACTGAGGTCTCCTGTAACAACTCCCAAAGACTTTATTATCTGAAAGTGAGAGAATATCTGAAAGTGCCAGAGTGCTGATTGCGCCACGTGTAGTCTGCAGTATTTTTCTATTTTGAAAGAGAAGATAGAACACCTAATCTTGGCTGTTGCCCTTAACAAGAGATGTGGCGTTGTGAATTTTGTAATTTTGGCTTCCTGAAAAACACTTCTGTTTGAGAGAAATGGTCTAAACATCTTAGCATTTGTGACATTTTGAATTTCACAATTGGAATTTTCATTTGAACCGCATAGGGAGACATTCCAGCTGATACTTGGCAGACCTTTCTATCTTAGGTTGGTTTTTCTATGTATTGCTCTTACCATGTTATCCTGTCAATGCAGCTTGAAGATCCTGCCATCGACATCTTGAAAGAGGGCAAGTATCTTATGTTTGCTATTCAGGAAATTATCCTGGGTGATCAATGTGAAGGGAGATTTGTTTTTGGCCGTGAAAGCAGGAAACCTAAAGATTCTTCAGACCCTGATCGATTCTCAAAAGGTGGAACAAACCCTAAGAGCCTGCTACAAACCCTGTTAATGAGAGCCGGGCACACACCTCCCAAGTACAAAACTAAACACCTTAAAACAAACGAGTTCAGGGCACTAGTGGAATTCAAGGGGATGCAGTTTGTCGGGAAACCCCAGAGGAATAAGCAACTTGCAGAAAAGAATGCTGCCATAGAGGCCCTGGCATGGTTGACTCACACCGACACCAAAAATGGGATTGAGGATGATGACTCCTCCAGATGTCACCGACAACATGCTGAAGCTTCTTGGAAAACGTAGGAAATCAAAACGTCAGTAGTCACTCAAGCTTCATTACCGTTTTGTTCTCGATTACCTTCAAGCGTCGTCTGCTTGTAAAATTGCGGGAAAACCAACTTGAGTGGTGGCCACTCTTTATAATTCTTGTCCAAGTGGGTTCTCAAGGGAGAGATGCACTCAAGCTTAAGGGCATATCTATGGAATAATGTTCATTGGGATGTGTTTTGAGGGAGGGCGAAGTTACGGTGAAAAGAAGCCTAAGGATCTAGTTGTATACACTCTTAACCTCGAAGGACAGGGATATGTAGGTCTGATCAGGCCTGCTAAGATTCTTCACCCGAAGTTGGCAGAATATGGGGGTGGAATCGATATAGAAGCGGACGTCTAAGTGGTTATAACTGCAAAAACGCACATACATATTGTTGAAACATCTGATGGGTGACGTCCGTAGTCCGGTTGTACCTTCCTGCATTTGTTATATTCGATGCAGTGCCCTGTTAAATCAGGGATATATTTTAGTAGAGGATTCCACTATGGTCAATGCGATGAAATTTACGGAACTAATCATGTATTTATGCTTCTGCCCTGAAGGGTAGGAGATTCTCTCTGGGAAAATTTGTAATTGGTATTCTTGATGGGCGCGAAATTGTAGGTGTAATTATATACATGGATGAGCATAAGTGCCCCCCTCCCTCCCCCCAACCCTAAAAAAAATGTAATTTAAGTACTGAGAAATTTTGCTTCATACAAATTATAACTACGATGCAAGAATGATTCATTGGATATCCTATCCTATCCTATTTCCTCCAAGTTCTTTGGCTTCTTTAGGGCTATTAACTACCATGTGTTTCAAGTTTTACAGATTCGTGGCTAAAATTTAGATTTGCGGCTATTAAAATTTTCATCACATTTTTCTACAATTGCATGCATGCCCTTCTTCTACATATCTCTTTAAGAATTTTGCATTTTGCATGCGAAGTTAAAGTAGTAGAAATATCACACAATATAGGCATGATAATTGCTCAGCTTCAAATGGTCCACAATGCCCCTTAAAATTATTGTATACTATGTTTTAAGTTTCACAAATTTGATTTCCAACTTATGTGTACTCGTTAAATTTTTCAATAAAATCTTGCATAACCAAAAAATATACAAGTATACAACCATTTGTGCTAAAAATATAAGATACAATAATTTATGGGTATAATAGACGTTCCCCTCTCTCTTTCTCTCTCTCTCTCTCCATATATATATATATATATATATATATATAAAAGTGAGAGAGAGAGAGAGCTATTGGCAAAAGTAAACGCCATTTACTAATCTTTATTTTGCAGGTTTTATTTTTCAACTACAATTCATAACGATAGTATAACATAAAGATGATCAACAATACTCGAATAAAGACGAAAGAAAAAACATCTTTGCAAACAAAGAAAAGACCTAAAGTAATTAAATTATTATACCTTAGTCTTCTTCTCCTTCTATAAAAGGAAGGATTTTCTACATTGAAAGGCATCGCAAGTTGTGTGCATTCAACCAAAAATACTTTAACTTGAGATTTCTCTGAAATTTTCCTCTTGTAAATTTTCTTTACATTTTTCAAACTTTGCTATTTACAAAACTTCTCTAAGTATCTACCTTTATTTATTACATTTCAAGTTCATCCGTATTAAGTTTTAAGTTTATTTAATTTAATTTTCGATCATGCGCCTTTTGGTATCGTAACCATTGGCATTATTGCATCTAGCTTGCATCTTAGATATAAGCAACGTTGGTCATACAACTTAAAACTCTCAACATATCCCAAAAGAATAACCAAATTTCTTAGCTTGATAAGACATCTCCTGAAGAAAAGTCTAATTCTTCTTTATCCTCATCAAGAGAAGAAGATGAGGAAGATCCTAAAATGATTACTACAATACATAATCAGCTTAATGAACAAGAACCATTAATATTAAATAAAATTAGATCTTGGAATAACATTTCTACCCGAAATTATTATTCAAGACCTACTCCTCCCGACATTCAATATGAAGAAAGATCACAATTTATGGCTGGACATTTTGATGGTACTAGCATTTACGAGTGGAATATTGACGGAAAATTAGAACATGAGATCCTATCAACACCCCAAGAAACGAGCATGGCCGCAGCTTGCTACAAATCTAGAGATTTTACTCCTAAAAATGTAGTCACAACTATAATTGCAGGATTTACCGGATGATTAAAATCTTGGTGGGACAATTTTGTCACTTCTAATGAAAGACTAACAATTTTACAACATAAAATTACAGTTACAAAGAATGGTATGAAAATTGAAGAAGAGGATGGTCATGAAATGCTTATTTATATAATCTCGCTCCATTTTATAGGAAACCCTAGTGATGAACAAACTACTAATAGGTCAATCATGATTAATCTCGAGTGCCCAACTCTTAGTGACAACAGATGGTATAAAGATGTCTTTATTACAAATGTTATTCAAAGAGAAGATGGTAATCAAACATTTTGGAAAGAACATTTCATAGTAGGATTACCAATTATGTAGTGAAAGAATTTTAAACAGATTAAGAACCCTTTATGTTTCCGATAATTATTGCTTTTCAAGATTTAACCTTTGGACAAATTTTTGGTATCATAAAAAATGAGGGATTAATTCTTTACAATGAGTTAAAACTACAGGCAAGATATGGAAATGAAAAGGCTAGGTCTCATAGAGAAATATGCTAGTAGAGTCTCTTTCAAAAATTCAAAACATCTTCTAAAGTTCCTATACCTAATAAAAATACAACCCTTTTTCAAAAGAAGAAAAGGGCTTCAAAAAAGAAAATAGTCCTGTTTTAAATGTGGTAAGCCTATGCATAAGACTTTCCAATGTACTAAAGAAAAGAAGATTAATGAATTATTTGCGGATGAACTCGATCTTCAAAAGAAACTTCTAACTATTTTTAGAAATGAATCTCCTAAATCGGATAATGAAGAGGATTATTATCTTTCTTTAGAAGAAGATGATTCTAAATACGAATCTCCTCTTATTCAACAAGTAAATGTTCTAACACATAAAACACAAAAGGAATTCCTCTTAGACCTAATAGGAAAGATTTCGATAAGGAAGTTGATTTTACGTAATCTTCTACACAAGATCATGGTGGTATTTGTTCTCGGGACCCATTTGACATATTAAAAAAAAAAAAAAAGAGTCATTGAACGACCCCGAAAAAGAGAAAGGGTAATTTTACAAAAGAGCCCGCAGTAACTACTGGCAAAAGTAACGACCATTTACTAACCTTTGTTTTGCGGGTTTTATTTTTCAACTATAGTTCATAACGATAAGTGTGACATCAAGATGATTAATAATTCTGGTTTCATCTATAGTTAAAGACAACAAGCATTTTTCTACAGTTTATATTATCACAAATAACATTAGAAGAATTGAAGTGATGTAAAGATGATCAATAATAGTGAATAGAGACAAAAGAAAAGGCATATTTGCAGACAAAGAAAAGACCTAAAGTAATTACATTATTGTACCTTATCCTTTTTCTCCTTATATGAAAGGAAGGATTTTCTACATTGGCAAGTTAAGTGCATTCAATCAAGAATACTTTAGCTTGAGAGTTCTCTCGAAATTTTCCTCTTGTAAATTTTTTTGTATTTTTCAAACTTTGCTATTTATAAAACTTATGTAAGTATCTACCTTTATTTATCACATTTCAAGTTTATCTATATTAAGTTTTAAATTTATATATATATATATATATATATATATATATATATATATATATATATATATATATATATATATATATATATATATATATACACATTTGGGTTTAGAAGTTGAATTTAGAAGATGTATTAAATTAGGTAGTTACTTTTATATATATATATATATATATATATATATATATATATATATATATATATATATATATATATATATATATATATATATATATATATATATATATATATTTATGGGTTTTTTTGGTTGGTTTTTACATTTAACTAGCTATTTTTTTCTTTTTCTTTTTAATTTGATAACATTAAGGTAGGGCTTATTCATGAGCAAGCAAATAACTAATTTAGTAAAAGACTGTTAAAGTATCTTATTATTTTATTTAGTATGTCAATTGATTTTTTCGTTACTATTAATGATTAAAAAACCTCCTTCTAAAAAAATTTATTGTATTCTTATGCAAAATTTATTCTGATTATTAATTTAAAATATTCTTTTATAAATCTAATAGTTAAAGGCCAAGAAGTTATTAGTACACCCTTTTTAATATCGTCATCATCATCATTATCATAAATCAAAAGCATATCAAATCATACATTAGCATCAATAGATCAAGTAAAGAAAGCATCATCACTATAAGACCATTAATGTTGGCTAACCTATCATGATATTTTTTTCTCTGCAATCATATATTATACCTTTAAAAGTTGATATTTATTTATTTATTATCTATTTGCATACTTTTATAAATTATAAATCTATTTTAAAAATAAATTTATGTGATAAATTTAAACAAAGAGGAAGATAAGTCAAACTATATAATTTAAAAAAATTTAAATAAATTTTTTAAAAAGAAACCAATGTAAATATTACGGTGTTCACATGTATCCTATAAACTTTTGAGATGTTGATAATAATGTTTTGTAATTTAAAGCAATATTTATTACTTTGTAACACTACAAAAATCATCAAAATAGTAACGGAAATAGTCTAATGGGTAATTCGATGAGAACCGACAAGTGTGTTTTTTAGACAACAGATAGTCCAACGGGTTGATGAATATTTAATTAAGAAGTATTATATATTGTATATGAAGCCTACTCGTTGTATTTCTTAAAAAATCAATACATGCAACATGAATATATATATATATATATATATAACAATATATAATTTTCTATTTTCAAATATGAATATTGGGTTTTGAGATTGCCTCATGAGTTGCTATTAAATGTTACATCCATTAGTTAGTTTTTTCCCCTTTTTTTGATGGAGTATTTATGGATTATTATTAATAAAAATATAAATGTTAGAAAATTAATAAATTTGTATAGATAGAAATAAATAATCATTATTTAACCAATGTGAAATAAATTAAAATTAAAATTTATTTTATATTTATTATATAACAGTGTTATACATAATTATTGTAAAATAGTAATATAATAGTGTTATTATATAATTATTATATAATATAATCTAATGATTTAAAATTTTATACTATTAGTAAGAAAATTCTTTTTGAACTATAATATTATTTTTTAAAATAATTATATCTTACTGAAAATAATTTTTTAATTAAAAACATAGGCTCACTTATTTTACATGTAGCTCATAATTAAATTATATTACTTTTTGATGGTAACTAACTATTAAATTATATTAATTTTTTATGATCAAATAAATAGAATTTCTTAAAGAAAAATTAGAGAAAAAATGAATGATGTAACATACATTTTATAAATTTTAGACACAAATTATAAACACAACCTGTGCATCGGCATGAGTTAAAAATTAGTTTGTACTAACTACATACTTCCTTCAAATTATTGCGTACTATGTTTAAAGTTTAACATATTTAATTTCTGATTTATGCATACAAAATACCTCTTTAAAATCACATTTATTTATACTATTAATAGTAAATAAATACATCTGTATAAATTTTGAACAACACGTTCAACAATTTACATATTTGATTTCAAACTTGTGCACACACATTGCATTGATATTATGTGTATACCTCCTTACAATCTTTGCATATGCTATTTTCAAAAATTGTATACTTAATTTTAAATCCAACTTACATATTTGATTTTAAATTTATGGATTATTGTTCCGAATATATTTATCATTACATTTTTTTGTATACCATATTAAAAATATTAACACTTATTTAAACATTGTTTAAATTGTTATTTATAGAACAAAAATCTTACATAACTAATATAAATACAACTTTCTATTGAAAAATAAAAAGCACAACAATTGATTTCTTACAAATCTATTGTATTTGTAGAATTATTTTAGTAATTTTTTCACATTAATTATGTTTGAGATAAAATTTTCCGAAATATAATCCGACTTTTTTGGGGATATTTTTAAAAAAAATTGATGCCATCATGGTATATCCCACGTAATATTTGCACATTGAAAAAGGAACATGAATCCAGCAGAAATGCCATATCAATTTAGCGATTATAAATTGGAAAATATATTTATGAGGTGTTGGACTAATGTTTAAAAATGAGGTCTTGGATATATTAAGTCCCAAATTGAATTTCTCTCCCTCCTAAATTGTATTTTAATTATATTATACTTCCCTTATAACTCATCTATACAAAAAATTATATGGAACGTATCCCTATTTATAACTAATACTAATATTTATAGGATTGACACGGTTTTCGAATATTCTGAAATTGGATTTAAAATTGGTCAAACAAATTTAGTTCGGAATTAAAATTGGTTGAATGATTTCAGTCCCAAAATAATATTCGAAGTTGAATTCGAAACCGGTTGGTAAACAATTTGAGGTTTTTCATTAACTTCTTATATTTAGTGTTCATAATAACTTTTTTCGAACTTCCCAATTTGTAAATTAGCACAAGCTATGTATATCTTGTAATTATCTTTGATTATGAACATCCATCTTAGTTAGCAATATCCATCTTTGTAATTTTTTAAACAACTTACCAACTTGTGCGCATCAATCCAACCAATGGCGAACACAAAATTTTGGTATAATGACATCTATTTTTGAGTATTTTAATAATATTAAAGAATTTTTATAAGCGTCTATATGGATGTCATTAGCGATAAGGTAGATTTATCCCTAATTTTAACAGGTTTGAATTTTTAAGTATACGGAATCGTTCACCAGTTCATGCCTAAATACTCTTTTTCTTTTTTTAAATAGTTGGGTATATCTTCGCAAAATGTTGACTATAAAACAATAACCCCAATGAATGGACCGATAACAATAAAAGGCAAAAAAAATTAATTTTCTTTTTTTTTACCCTCAAAAACTGCCTTTATTACCCGTTTATTGCATGTGATTTGGGACTATAAATTCCGTATACAAAGTATAAAAATTGTAGCTACACCTACAAGGCTCGATACTAGACGGTTTTAGGGGGTGAGTTTTGGGTAGCCGAGGCTGGAAGCCTCTTCTCTTTCTTCTTCGTAATGTAAAGAATGGGCCAGAAAATAAATCATCAGAATTATAATACGAGAAACGCAATCTCTCTCCCAAACCATACATAGAGCTCGCGGCTTCCACAGACTCTGCTTCAATGGCCGCGAACTGTACTACTTCCTCTTCTTCTTCCTCCTTTCTCTCTCTACTTCCCTTTTCCAATGCCTCCTCTAGAGATACACTCCCCTCTTTCTCTCTCCTATCTCTCGAACTTGGCGACGTCACCAGGTTTTGCTCAGGAGTAACGGTCAAATACCCCTGCTGCGCGCCAAAATTCCGTTGATGGGAGGTCTGCTACAAACCCTTTGTGGGTTAGCGCTGAAGGGTCCTTCAATGGAGAAAGAGAGGCTATGGTTCCTCCTTTTAACGTCTTGATCACTGGTTCAAGCAAAGGTTTGTTTTCTCTGTCATTTTCCCATTTTTTGATTCACTCTTTTCTGGGGTCAAATTTCATTTTGGATATGTTGTCAAAATCTTGTTTGCATCTTTGCCTCGTTTGGTCGTTTCAAATCCTTTGTTGGGTTTAATGACAGTGGTAGTTTGATTATTGATGTTACTGAAATTGTTGGGTAAAAGATGGATAAATGTTCTTCTATAATTCAAGAATTGAGAGTATACATTGCTAGTGGAAGTTCGTATTAAGTCGCGAACTCTTAAATTCTAGCATTGTCATAGCTCCATTGGGTTAGGCTGTCGAGGTATCAACTATTGAAGCTCAATTGTGACTTAAATCCCTTGGCATGTTCAGTATTTGGGTATGCATTGGCATCTATGTCAATGAAAAATTGTATGGCATCTTATGTCTTAGTTTTCTGGGATGAACTGCTCTTATGCTGCTATTGATTCCTCATAATGAGAATCACATTGTAATAAACATTTTCTCGCTATCATTGCCGCTATGCTTTCTCATAGCACTCGCATTGACATACTCCCAATTAATTGTGTACATGAAGATCATGAATTTATTGGGCAAACTTTAGTAATCATAACTACATAAAAACAAAACCTAATGTGGATCATTCTAAAGTAGGTTTTACCGTCTTAGGACGATGGTAATATAGATAGTCTCACTGTTGAATGTTGAGAGACCATAACTACATGACAATGATGATGGTGTTTCTTGGTCTCCCTCATCAATTCTCTCCCTATCTCACGTTTCTTTTCTTTCCTTCCGCACTTATCTTTTCTTGTCAAGTTAAGAGTAAATACCATTGTTATCTTAGCTTTATCCAACCAAACACGGCGTTGCTCCCCGTACTTTTGGGAGTGCATAGGGTATTTCATATAATGGACCAACTAAAGATCTTAGCAGTCACTAGAAATCCTAATGCAAATGCCACTTTTAATTGCTTTGTTTAATAACCAGTTATTAATCATGTATGTCTGCTTGTGATATCTGGAAATCACTAACACAAATGACTGGCTGTCCTTTATTCATCTGGTCTTGAGGTAAATTACTGTCGGCTGTCGGTGATGTAGAATAGCTTGTAAGTTTGTCCTAGCACCAAATAACAATTAAAAATTTAAGCTTGACTGCATTACCTTCACTAACAGCTACGTCTACAGTAACTTGTATGTAGATGTTTGCTTGCAATTTGCACAATTAAGATAGTTGATCTAGCCCGCGTGTTTTTGTTTGCCTTTTGAGAAAGATATTGTTGTCTTTATTATTACAGTTCAAATGTGATTTGAGGAAGAGTATATATCATCTTTGAAAATTTAAGCACTATACCTTTTTTTTGATGAGGACAAAATTTTTAAAGATAACTCATAGTGAATTACTTACATATGTGGTGTTTTAATTGATTATGTGGTAACTAAGTTATATAGTTCTCTCGATATTTCTTCCTCTTCCTGTCTTCGTTGTTCCATTTCTTTTTCTTCAGAAATTTAAGTTATGTTGTGCGTTAATGTCTGCTAACAGGGATAGGCTTTGCGTTAGCAAAAGAGTTCCTTAAAGCGGGTGACAATGTCATTATTTGTTCAAGGTCAGGTGAGAAATCTGTATTCTTCATATCTTTATTATAGGTTAAAAACTAATTATGTTTGTTCCTGTTTTCATTGGCCATTGGCCTTCATAATGAACTCTCAGAAGGTGAGATGAACTCAGAAATGCAGTTGGAGTAGTTTTGTCTGCTACTGATATTTTGTGAGATTTGATGGTGCATTTATGATGTTCGTGTGATGGTTCCTACATGCTTGCAAGCATATGCTTGAAGCCCTGAAATAATTGTTAACTGTGGCAGTGTACCTTATTCTCATGTAATTATTCTTGATATATTTAAACTTGGTTGAAACGAATCCTCCTCTTTTTTTTTCGTGTGCTGCTGTCCCTAATAGCAGCTTTGTTGATGACTGCCTCACTGGTACTTCCTTACTTGAAAGTTGAATATGTTCAATCAATCAAAATTTTAGGAGCTTGGTTTATTGACAAAAGAAGGAAAGCATCAATTTCTTTTCTTTTTTTTTAATGTATTTTTTTCCCTATAGCAACCTTGACAAAAGCCTTGGAACCTTTTTGTTTAGTGTACCGGGTAATGAATAGTAACATAGGTTGGCTAAAGGGGTTGCACACTTGTTTCCCTTAAACGAGTTCTCATCGTTTGAGTCCTATGAGTGGAGAAAACCTGCAGCGCAGAGCTTTATCCCATATGAGCTGAGAATAGCTAGCTCGCCTGCCATTAAACAAGGGTCAGAGACCTAACCCAAACAAAATAGAAGAAAAGAAAAAGGAGGACAAAGGTATACCAGATGTTGGATAGTTTTTTCATTACAGAGATCTTGGAAATGTTAGATGAAGTTGGAAAATGGTATTTCTTGCAGCAATACTAGTTGGAATAACTGTTTAGAGATGGGGATATGATAGAAGAAATCTTGAAAGCGGAAATGTAACAGATAAAGAGTACTAAGTTTTATAATGACATAGTGATCCTGTTTATTTCCAACAAGCATCCTATCTGCTTGAAGTGGTAGGAATGTCTCATTCTCCCTGAATAAGCAACATAGGATCCACATGGATTGGTTCATGGATTTGGGAATGAAGGCCAAACTGCCATGCATACTGAGCTTGTTCTTAGAGAGCTTGAATCCTTTCTGATAAGAAAGTATTGGGACTCAGGTTTATATCAGGGTGGACTCTCAGTTCTTGTTGCTGTTGGTGAGAGTTGGTCCATCTTTTGGATGTTATATTGTCTGTTAGAAAGAGCTTTTGTGCTTAGGCCAAGAATGGTTGCATGCATGTGTTCAATACAGCTGATATATTCTCACGAAATCTGAACCAAAAAAAAAAAAATCTGATTTCAGTTATTCATTTTATGTGCACTATCATTGATTTACCATAGTTTACTATATCAGTAGGAGAATGAGAAGTACGTTCAATTCTGGACAACTAGGATTTCTGGAAGACTTTCTTTGTGATTGTGCAGAAAATCACGTTGCTCAATGGTGATTGATGATGAGCTTTGCCATTAGATGCTTCTTTCAAAAAATAATTTGTGTAAAGTTAAAGCAAAATCTCTAGTTAGATCTTAATACTATTACTTATCTTGTTACAGTGGAACGAGTTGAATCAGCAGTTGAGAGCCTAAGACAAGAGTTTGGGGATCAGCGTGTGTGGGTACCTCCATCACAACCTCTTCCCAGTGTTTCTCTTCTCCTAGATAAGAACAACTCTTTCCTTTCTTGTAATTCTTTTTTTTTTTTGGGTCATTGATTCATTGATCAGTTGATCTTTTGCAGGGTACAAAATGTGATGTAAGGGAAGGAGAGGATGTGAAGAACTTAGTAGCATTTGCACAAGAAAAGCTGAAATACATTGATATATGGGTACTTCTTTAGTTGCTTTGCAAAACAAATTTGTTCTGAAAAGTACATTATTTGTGTATAACATTAGGATTTATTTGCAATTCTTTGGTGATGTTGGAATCTCTATATATGTTTGTTCTGGAATATTTGTAGGGCTAGTAGTAGGCTTTTCTGCTCCAGTATTTGAACTCATTTCCCTTGTTCATTCCTTTAGTCTGATGATGACTAGTTGCTAAGATAACATTCTTCATTAGCAAGGTAGATAGTAAAACCATATTGATTAACAAAATCAATATTACCTTTTCATTTTACTTCATCAGAGTTTCTATTGAGACTTGTCGAATTTCCTTTTTGGATGTATCAACAATGTTGTCAAACTGTCCTTATTAGGTTACAGAAAAGACCCTTCACTTGAACAGGCAGAGAGGAAACCAAATAATGAATGATATTCCCTTAACCTTTTATTTTCTCAAAGTTTGACAAATATAATGGGATGGAGGGATTATCAGCTGAAGTATTATGATACAGCCTATGAGGACATCAGAATACATTGCTTTGTGGAAAAAATTGATTATATTTCATTGATGGATTGAAATATGGAATCTAGTATCTTGACTAATCTGCAGACATATAGAGAAAAGTATGAAATCAAGAGAAATCTGTGAAAGTCTTAAGAAATATGGAGAAGTCTTTAGAAATTTAGATCTAGAGAAATTAAGGTGAACACAACAGAGCCTAAATCTTTTCTTTAATTAAGCACTTTCTTTTCCAGGATGTGCGGACTGTTATTTATTCAATGGCTTCAACATTAAGCTTAGGCATCTTCGATTGCAAAGCTGGAAGTAATCTTTGTTCTTGCGTTGGTATCCTTGTGTATAGTGTCAGTCATAGGTAAGGCGTGGAGATCTGGATAACGTAGTCCCCCATCCTTCTCGAGTTGGTTGCAAATACCAATGGCCATGATAGGTGGTCATATCAGTTTGGCAATACCTGTCAAAGTTTGACTGAGAAAGTATGATTTTGTATTTAGATCAGATGGCTACTTAATGCAGTTACTTATTGAGAAATAAGGACATCTGCTATAGATAATGATATTTGAGGAATCCTGCTAGGATCTTAGCCCCTAGGTATTTGCTTGACTATATGTTGATGTTATATTTGATTTTTGATCATCAGTGACCATTAGTTAATCTTATATTACTACTGATGCAGATTAATAATGCAGGATCTAATGCATATAGCTATAAGCCCTTAGCAGAAGCTTCAGATGAAGATCTCATGTGAGTTTGTATCTATCCGCCCTGTCCATCTGTCATACAAACAAACACATACACACGTTGACCAGAATATTCACGGCAATTTCATTTGCGGGCGTTGTCTTTTGGATTAATGACATTGTGCGTCTATGCAGTGAAGTGGTCACTACAAACACTCTTGGTTTAATGATCTGTTGCAGAGAGGTAAAAGCTTTTCTCTTTAACTGCAGAAGGATCAATTAAAGCTTAATTTTTATATAGGATTTTTCTGCAGGCAATGAAGATGATGCTGAACCAGCCTCGAGGAGGTCATGTGTTTAATATTGATGGTGCTGGTTCTGATGGCAGACCAACACCAAGGTACTGCTCGTTGCACTTCTCTTAAGAGGCAAACGTGTACAGTTAGTCTTTACAAATAAATCCCTATTTGATGAAGACTAGGGCATATCCAAAATTTATTTCTGTTAAGCCTTTAAATTTTTCTTTTTAAATATGGAAATAGAGCAACTAGAAGGTATTATAAAAATCCAAAAGCAAGTTGCAATCCACTTTGCACTTGATGTGCTGCCTGCTTTTAGTTGTAATTTTAGGAGTTTATGGTTAGGTGGTTATTAATTCTTTTGAAATGTTGGTTCTCAGCTGACCATGTCTGGGACTGCTTAAGATCACCTCAAAAAGAGGGAGATTATTATTAATATAGTTCATAATGACCGGCATCTACAGCTCTCTGCTGTGTCATCTCTTTCATTATTTTTATTCCTCTGCTACCCGGACTTATATTTGGCACTTCATCTTCATGCCAATGCTTCTCTTAACATTACAATGTAGGTTGCAGTTAGTATATAGCCAAGTCGTTCATCCTGTAGGCTATGCTGCACAGCACATAAAAGTCTGTTCCGAACCTGTATTCCTCTATAAGACCCTAGTTTTCTAGCACTATCATTGGGTTAATTAAGTTGAAAAGTTCCTTGGAGTTTTCATTCCATCTGGTACTCGTCATCCCGGTTGAGCTTATGAGAGACTTGGTTAGTCTCTTTTCATCTTAACACCTTAACTTTTCATCAGGACTTCAGCCATTTTACTCAATGCACATCCATGATTTGCGGGCCTTGTATGTGAAGACACTGATCCATGTTGTATTGGCACCTTCTCCCCTTTCTCCAGTGCGTGACTACTCATGGATGCGTACAATTTTTGAAAGCCTATTCTCTCATCAGTTTATCATGCTGTACCCTGTGCAAGAGGGAGTTTGAACAGTGGACTGAGTAAATTCTGTAGACGTTAACTTTTTCCTTAGTAGATAAGTTTTCTATGGTTTTGCATGCTTATGATAGAACTTGCAGCATTGCGGCAATTTTTCACACCCCTTCTACTCACATTTGCCACAACAATCTGAAAAACAAATTCTGAGTTTGGTGCCATTTATGAATGGATTCAGCTTATTTCTTCCCCTCCCCCTTTGACATAAAAGGTAAACTTTATTCAGGAAGCTAATTAGATTTGCATTGTCGTGATTTTCCATCTATTAGATTTGCCGCATATGGAGCAACTAAACGTAGCGTGGTGCATCTGACGAAATCGTTGCAGGTGCATATGGCTTCTCCTTAATGATGTGTCTTTTTTGAGTCTATTGATGTTGGAAGTCGGTCTTGCTCTCTCCCGATCAGTAAACCCATTTCTGTATGGGGGTTTAAAGTGGTGATGGCCCGATAGGATGTGGAGGAATGGAGCCTAGAGAGGGCCACCAGATAATTTGATTTGAGCCTTAGAAACTTTGTCAGCATAGTTTACATTAGTTTAGATTGTATCTCTCTCTCTCTCTAGTGCCAGGGGGTAGGAAGTTGGAACTGGAAAGAGGTCTCAATTTGAGGGTGGTAAGTCAAATACATCAAATTGCTTGGATGTTCATAGAAACTTTGAAGCAAAAGGGAGACTGTCGTGGAAGAATGAGATCCACATCTTATTCTTCTGAGTTCAAAAGTTTA
The DNA here is from genome assembly GCA_021018815.1 of Talinum fruticosum. NCBI lineage: Eukaryota > Viridiplantae > Streptophyta > Magnoliopsida > Caryophyllales > Talinaceae > Talinum > Talinum fruticosum. The sequence continues at coordinate 3,240,313 of JAITYX010000063.1, read as the reverse complement.
AGGTCATGATGAATTTTTCTGGCTTCATGCCCATGCTTATACCTTATGTGGTGGACTTATTAGGTATGCAACATGCAGAAATGTTCTAAAACACATCACATTGATAGGATGTGTTTTTGCATGTGAGATCTCGAAAGGGAATTTGTAGAAGTAGTTAATGTAGCATCCACTTCCTCCTCCTAATGGTCTAATGATCATTAAATTGTTGGAGTGGTGGTGAGTGTTGATGATAATGGCAATGGGAGTATAATGTTTTCTGGGTGATGAGAATGTAGTCAAGTTGCTTGCAATGACATTCACCTGCTAAACTTGTCAATTTGACATCTAATTGAGATGGAGCTGGGGGACCTTGGCAAACCAATTGGCTGATGATCATTCTTAGTAATCATTCTAGGAGGGTGTAAGTGTACCGATGGGGTTTTAAATTTCCCAAGCTTTGTTCCAACAGCACTTCAATATCAGTGACTTAAAGGTTATCTGTCATTTGAATGCCGATATGATTCCTTTGCTTAAGCTCTGAAGAAACCTAGTATGTACTGAATGCAAATGCCTTATAGTATATGCAACTTTTTGATGGAAAATTTATGTGCTCCAGGCTGAATTACAGATGCAAGATGTCAAAAATGTGGTTGTGCACAACTTGTCGGTATGTCATTTCTCGAGTAATCTTCTTTTTCTAAATTTTCCTCCCCTGGTTAGCTAGTGTTGAATTCATTGTGGATCTTCTTGGATGATCACATGAACCTTTAACTTCCTATAAAATGGTTGGAAGAGGGTGTTGAGGAATTTTGAGAATGATTTAATTCCCTTCTTGACTGATGTAAATTTGAATTATCTTCTCAAGTCAATTTGTTCAAATGAAAGCAATATCCCTAAATGTTGTCTATATGGCTGTGTTTATGCATGCCTCTCTCTCTCTCTCTCCCCCTCCCTCCCCACCCTACCTCTGTTTTTTTTTTCTTTTTTTTTTTGGGGGGGTGTCCGTGCACACAGTTTTAGCCTTTCAATTGAAATATAGACCGGTAGTTCTTTTGGACCTAATTTGGAAGTGAGAGACTGCTTATCACTTTGCAGCAACAGTAGTAGGTGATAGTTTAGTCGATGAAAAAGAAGCTACAGTTGTTCTTGCTAACTAATCTAATGTGGCTGTTGCTTGTCTGTTTCCATTATTGGCTAAAATGTGCTCTCTGGATCCTATTGTGATTGTCATAGTAACTTTTGTAGTGTAAGAATCATATCTGACCATATTTATTACATATAGTACAAGAAAATAAATATAAAGAGGAAACTTGGGAGCATTTAAGAAGAATATTTTCAGCCAATTCTCAATATTCTCAATTAATTATATTTTTTACTTTCAGATGATATAAATATTAGGAAACATGAGCGGATAAGGTTATCTGTGATGAGCATATTGGGTCAAGGGAGCACTACTTTTCTTACTATGATTTTCTTGCTAATATTTTTAAAATAACTTAGTCATATAAGGAAACATGATCAGATAAGGTTATCTATGACAAGCATCTCGGGATAAGGGAGTACTACTTTTCTTAGTATGATTTGCTTGCTAATATTTTCAATCTAAATAATGCGTATGCAGCCTGGAATGGTTACAACGGATCTCCTGATGTCGGGTGCCAATACAAAACAGGTTCGCTGCTCGGCCTGTCATATATAACTTAGTTTGCTTTCCACCCAAGAAGGAATTCATTTTAATTCTATTGATGCAGGCAAAGTTTTTCATAAATGTGCTTGCCGAACCTGCGGAAGTGGTAAGATTTTTATTTGTCAATCTCTGTCAGACTAATGTTAGACATGTCTGGGCTTTTGCTGGACCACTCCAATGGTGTGTCAAAGTGGATGTTTATGTTGTGCCGTAAGGTCCAATAGAAACTGATAAAATATGACCTTGTAATCAACCCATTTGTCTACAATAGTCTGCTTTTGTATATGTAGTGTCTCAACAAATTATTTTCTGGGGAGCATCTTATGATATTTTCTAGTCATAAGTATAAACAAGAACAATAACACTTGGTATTCAACAAATTATTCATGAAAGGAATTGTGAGTTTTGCCCCTCAGTTGCAATTCTAAATGCTATAATAGACGAGACAAGATGAAGCAACTGATGTGATTTCAGTGTGAACTGCTTCTCAGAGCAAGATGGTTGTACAATATTTGGAACTGAGCTACCATAAAATTTTTAAAATGATAAAATAAATTTCTGTCACATTTATGCTTCTCCAAAAAACAAAAAAATGTAACAATTTTCCTTTCTCTCAACAGGTTGCACAATACCTTGTTCCTAAAATAAGGTCAATTGCGGGCAGTGGATCAACAAAACCAACCTACATACGATTTCTAACTGGGTTGAAAGCCTACTCGCAGATCTTCTCGGTAAATACTGAAAAGAACACTCTTATTCCTTGTATGTTGAGATCATACTCGCCAAGAGCCTTGAGCTCAGTGTGCACGGGCATCAGCCGCCCCCAAAAGAAAACAAGGGTTTGAATCCCAGAGGGAAGAAATGGCATTGACCTAGCATGTATGCATTCTTCCCTCCCTAGCCTGCAATGAACCCTACCTTGGTTGCCCTGGTACTGTTTACCGGGTAGAGGGGCCACCACTTGCCTTTCATTGAAAAAAATAATTAGTAAAGATTGAGAGTGTATTTTCCCCTTTGTTTTGGTCATTTTCTCTGACGATGAGCTCAAATAAATCATGTTGTACATGTCGAGCAGAGAATTGCCTTTGGTGCTAGAAGGAATAGATATGTGCTCGAGGATTAAACAAGGAAGTGCAACGTAATGAGGACGTGCTATGTAACAAAGCTCATGAACATGTCAGACCTGTTGATTTTGGTTGAAAAAAGCATGCCAGCAGCATCAGTCCCTTGTAGAGTTGTTGTATGTTGTGTTGTAAAACAACTAGCAATTTTTAAGGCACCTTTGATTTTATACTCTGTTGGTTAAAGAATGAAGACCCAATAAATTATTCTTTTTTCCATATTTGTTTTTTGGTTGGTAATGTAGCCAATATAAGTGTAATATTGTTGCTTGATTAAGTAACCATTGATTTAGCTCACATCCCTTGATTGCAGTGCAATGTCCATTTAAGAGCTACTATAGTTACACATGACAAAAAGTGACCCAACCCGACCCAAATGACGGTCATCCATTCCTAACCCGATGTCGGAAAAAATAACCGAAAATGAACTTGAAACCGAACCTAAACTGAACATTTTTTTGACCAAGGATTTTTTTCTTTTTCAATATAAGCTGAATTTTTGACCAAGGACATTGAAATTGAGCCGAATTTTGATGACTCAAATATGACTCGATCCAAACTAACCCAACTTAAAATGACTAAATGACCTATTTTCCATATCAATTATGATTTTGGCCTATACTTTTGACTAGAAAAATCATTTGAGGTAGCTTATGTTGAATGCTGATTTGACCAAATTAGGGTACTTGTTATGTCAATTAGATTGAACATCTGAGTTGTTTTTACCATACATTTTAATTTTAGTTAAATTCTTCATTTATTTTATTTAAAAAACGACAGGTGCAACGTTATTCACCCGATGCCTTACTTTTTAAGAAGAATTTGATACACACAATATATTTAAGTGCAATTCATAAAATCATACCACTTGTCAATAAAAACATGTTAGCTAGAGATAGCATTTGGGTTAATTGTATACATATTCTAGTCCGATATCGATTTCGAGTTATAAACTAATCATGCATACATGTAACATGCGCATTAATATGTGCCTATGATGGGCGTGATGCTTTACACCTATTGAAATCAACCTAGTCAAGAATTAAATACAGGTCACAACTATCCCCAATACAACACTTAGAGGATTCAAGATCCTCGATGCCATCAAGAAAACATTAGAAAATAAGTATCCCGGTGTAGTCTCTTGTACTCGATATCCTAACTTTAGCAACTCAAGATGCTATTGTAGCGGTAAGTATTTTGTTTTTCCCCATTTGTTTCTTCGGTCATTAGAGTAGCTTAATTAAATCTCTCATTTCTCTTATCGAAGGATTATAGTTAAGAGAAAGACATATGAGTAAATGATCTAATAATGATATATATACCGTACTATATAATGATCGATGTAGTATGCCTTTATGTTACGTATATGAGTTGCATTAGTGTTGAACGGAGTGATATCACTTAACACCGCTTGTTTTTCAAAAAAAAAAAATTATACATGAAAAGAAATATAAAATCCCAGCAGAAGATGTATTTTTTCATTCCAGCCTTTTTTGTTTTTTATCTCCAATTATATGAGGCTCCCTTCCCAGTTTGGGCCTAACATTTTATGTCATGCTGCTCTTCTCGTCTCTCTCTGCGCTTCCGCCAAATCCTAACACGCTCTTCTTGCTGCTGCTCCTCTCCCTGCGCCCAGTCACCCAGCCGGCGGCCGGCCGCCCAGAGCCAACGACTGACCTCCGCCGCGCCGGCCGTGACTGACTCAACGTCGCTGCTGCTCGGCCAAAAACTCAGCTCCAGCGAAGACCCTACTCTTCTCTCTGCTGCTCGGCCAAAAACCCACACCCATCCACCCATTCCACTTGGTAATTGATCTAATTTTCTCATAAAAATCTGATATTGATATTCATTTTCTGAATTGGGTTATTTCTTAGCATATTTGTGTTTAATTCCACTTAGTTTTGTGAATCAAGTGTTGTTATAGAGTTGTATAGATAGCAACTAGGGATTGTTTGATTGTTTCATGTTGTTTGGATGGAGATATAATGTACTCCATGGTCATGAATTGTAAGATTCTTCAACCTTGATTTGATTTCGAGTTTGTGAAGTTTTGAATGCAATTTTGATTCGAATTGGTTAACTATGAGTTTGTGAAGTTATGAAATGTAAGAATTTTATAGAATGCAATTCGGAATGCAATTTTGATTTTGATTTGTGAAGTTATGAAATGTAAGATTCTTCAATCTTTATTGATTTCAATTTTTTGTAGTTGCAAATGCATTAGTTGTTTAATTTCATTTTTAGGCCTTCGAGTCCCCAAAAAAATTCTGTTTTAATGATAATGTTAAAATCATATGGGTATTTCTGGGCCCTAACAACACTTGATTTGAATCCTGGATCTGCCGCTTTACAAAAGATCACATGGCTAAATTAATTTTGTAGCCAGCAACACCTTACATGCTTCTTGAGGACTGTTTCAAGCTTGAACAAAAATGGGCAAAGGAAACAAATTTTAATTTAGATTCGTACATGTAATTATGTCTTAAAATTGCATGTATGACATTATCTTATACAAATATTGGTAAAACTAATGAGTTTTATTGTGAAATTAACCATAGATAGTAATATTATTCATTTTCAGATCAATGGACCATGGTGGGAGGTGCTGACCGGAAGGAGGGATGGGAGAGTTTCTCTTGCTTCTGAAGCATTAGCTAGCATACCATCACCATTTTCTGACATGACCACTCAAGAGCAAAATTTTGCCGCGTCTCTCCCGAAAGCTCAAGTGTCATCTTGAGTCACCTTCCCTTCCCTCTTGGCCTCCCTCTCTCTTTGTGGTCACACTCTGCCATCCGTCAGGTACCTATCTGCTCATTTCCCTTTCCTATATCCATCGTTTCTCTCTCTAATTCATGGATTTATTCGACCCTTGTCTCAACCATGAACCACCCCAAGCCATGAAACCCCAAATCGCCAAAGACAGCGAAAGTGTCCCCCACGATTTCTTCGAGTCAAGCATAAGTCTGGAGAAATCCCACATTGAAGAAGGCTATTCCGATGGGTACAAAAAGGGCTGGTTGTGGGGAGGCAAGATGGGTACGAGGTGGGCTTGAAGCACGGGTTCGAAGCGGGCGAGGAGCTCGGGTTCTACCATGGGCTTGTTGACGTTTGGCTTGCTGCTATTCGGGTTGAACCCAACTGTTTTTCGGGTCGGATTAAGAAGACCATCCAGGTGATGAAAGAGCTTCTTGACAAGTACCCATTAATGGAGCCCGAGGATGAGAGCAAAGACGACATTTTGGAGGGGCTTCGATTGAAGTTAGGGCTATTTGTGCTACTTTAGGGGTTAAGTTGGAATATAATGGGTACCCCAATAAGTCCGGTCCCCAGGAACTTGATTTTTGAAAAATTAGCTTAAGGTATACTTGCTATTAGTGGTCTGCTTGTATTCATTTTACCTTGCTAGAAATGGGTTTTCTTGTTTCTGTATTTGGGGAATGAAGAGAATGAGGAGATTGGCAGCTGCTATTGAGGAATTTGTCATCGTCGTTTTAATTTTTGAAGCTATACACAGTTTGTTTTTGGTGAAGTTATTGTTGCTGTTGATGAGCCGATTGTCATTGCTCAATCTGTGAGTTTTCTCCTTGCTCAATTTGTGAGTTTTATCCTGATTGGTGATTATTTGCCCTGCTATGTGAGGATGGGGAAATCTATAAAATTGATTGTATTATTGGATATTATTTGATGTCTTGTGACTTCCAATAAGTAAATGTGACAATGGTGAAGTGCGGTGGTGGATTGTATGAATGTTTCGTTTAATATTAGGATTATATGGATATCTTGTTGTTGATATCTTACAATGGTTTGTTTCTTCAACTTCTGTTTTTTTTTTTTTGGAGGGGTAGTGGATTGGGGTGGGGGTGGGGGGTTGGATTCAACCTCTAGTTGGCTACTAGACAGTAGAACCTTGAATTTTTCAAGAGGGCAATGTCTGTTTCAACGAGTGATAATGCATATACATTCAATTCCTGGGTACGGATATAAGATTGATTCACAAAATCCTGTGTTATACATGCATTGTGCTGCTATCTTTACCCTTTCTGATCTTTGAGTTTAGCGAGGCAAACTTTAGAGGCATCTTAATGCCCCGAAAATGCTTCAGCTTGTGCTGGAAATTCACTCAATAAAAAAAAAGGAATTATGTGGACATCCATGAAAGAGGGTGCATGGCAGGACATTTGTTGATAAAGGTAGTTAGATAGCTAGAGATTTTGGACCTTATGAGCATGTGGGTATGATTTATTGGTTGGGTGAACTAACTTTGGCATTTATCTACTGCAGATTGGGAACATCAATTGGAAGAAATAAAATGTTAAAGTTGACGCTTGCTTGTTGCAAGGTGTACATATCAGAAAGCCGCAACAAGGGTGCTCTTGAGTTGATCGAACGAGTTGCAAAGCTTTTCCCTGAAGCTAGAATTATCAATAAATTTGAAGATGATACTTATAACAGAGTGGGCTATACCCTTGTCTCCAGGATTAATCCAAAGATATCTTCTGATTCTTGCCCTCTAAAAGAAGTTGTATTTGCAATGGTAAAATCTGCTTTGGAATTGGTTGACTTGGATAAGCATAGAGGAAGTCATCCTCGTCTTGGAGTTGTGGACCATATATGTTTCCATCCGTTAGCCAATTCTTCTCTGGAACAAGCAGCTTCTATTGCAAGATCATTGGCATCTGACATTGGCAGTAATCTTGAAGGTTCGTATTCTTTATGTTATGTAGGTAGAAAAAAATTATAAAAGAAGAATATCCCATGAATACCATTGTGTTTTCCATAAAATTTCAAGCTCGTGCGTGTTCATCCTATGCATGGAAAATATGGTTATGGGCTCTGCTATGCTCAGTGGGAGCTTGTGTTATTGATGTGTTATTGAATATTGCTGTCAGAAGTTTGAAAGAAACAGTGCTGAGTTTTGATAACACGGGTCATCAAAATTACTTCGTTAGTTTGTTAGATGAACTAAAACACCTGTTAATTACACTAGTTTCTGGACTACATTTGTATTTTGCCATATGTTTAAGTGCTATTCCTTTGGAAGAAGAGGTGATGCAGTTTAATGTAACCAAAGATTTATTTGTTTGGCGTCTCAAAATGAATAATCTTAAAGTGAAAAAGTGTGTCTGCAGTTCTGGTATAGTGAGAATCATATTGTTTCTAGAATTATTTGTTTGCCACTAAGCAAATTTTTTCTATACGGAATGTAGATTGTGGTTAACTGTAAAGTGTAAAAATATGGGCAATAGCCAGGTTGTCTACATTTAAAGCTCTCAAGGTCTAATTAACGTGTAGTTTTGTCTCTCGCATGTCCTCATGCACCCTGCTTAAATTTATAAGTGGCGTATAGAGTGTAACGTCAGTTCATATGAGTTGAAAGACTCTTTAGTAGACATTCTTTGATTTTCAACAAGAAATTTATGTGACATAGTTATTCGTGTGGATGATACTATTTACAAACTATCAGCAAGGTTCCTAAATGGTTAGTCTGGGTTCATTAGTAGCTATGTGTTGAAATTGAAATTGTGCAGAGGCTCTCAGCCATGATCTCTATGTACTGCTAGTTCTCAGCGAACAATAACTGCAGTTTAGTTAGAGATTTATTGTATTGTTTACGAGCTCAACTATATCTATATCTGCAGTTCCCACCTTTCTATATGGAGTAGCTCATGAGAAAGGAAGGACACTTGCCTCAATAAGAAGAGAGCTGGGATACTTCAAGCCCAACACTCATGGATACATCTGGGCTGGGGGACCCAATTCAAAACATCTTCCACTTGATCCAGACGAAGGGCCGAATCAAGTTGATCGATCCAAAGGCGTTGTTGTTATTGGGACAACAAAATGGGTGGATAACTATAATGTCCCAATATTTTCAACCGACATTTTAGCCGCTCAAAGGATAGCCAAGCGTGTTAGCGAGAGAGGAGGTGGACTTCCATCTGTACAAGCCATGGGACTTGCTCATGGGAAGGGGCTAACTGAGGTTGCTTGTAATTTGATGGAACCGAGTCTGGTTGGAGGAGATAAAGTTCAGCATGAAGTTGAACGTCTTGCACAGGAAGAAGGTTTGGTTGCTGGAACTGGATACTTCACTGATTTTTCACAAGAAAAGGTTATTAACACATTCTTGGAGTTGGAGCCTTGATATAAGTTTTCTTTCCATTGACTTGCAAAATTAAGCTATTGGTAATCACATATCTTTGGTGAAATTATAATGCTTGAACTACAAGTGCAGTTGAATATATGACATTCTATTACAGCTTGTTCAATTCATGTCTAAATATGTATGTCTGTTCTGGGATCGATCTGGTCAGTTGTGGTTGTGTTTATTAATGACATTTTGTTGGTTGCACAGATAATTAATTGGGTAGCATGTCCAAATACCAGATGAACTATCAGTAGCTATTCATCATGATTAGTGATTCCCCTATCTCATGAAAATCTAAGAAACAGTTGACATTATCTTTGTCTTAAGCAGAGATGGAGTACAGGTCTATGAAACGAATATTCGTCGAGCTAGCTTGGCCATTATTCTATGAACCAACAGCTTCGACCATTTCATTGTGACAATTAAGCATAGCAATTTATGTTGCCAAAGGTCGGAGACCATCAAGCGCATACTAAGTATACTAAACTGGATTCCTGAGCCTATCAGTATTCATCACCTTCACTGCCAGCAACTAGTAGTTATTGCTTATCTCTTTACCATCTCTCTGCTCGGTCCTCACATCATCATTTGCTGACCAAGTTGGGGTTTCACCCAGCAACTTTTGGGGGAGGGATTGAGGGAATATGGAGAATCTATTACTTACATTGCATGTTCGTTTCGGCAATAGTATACCATTTAGGGCCTGTGTGTTTCAGCATTAGTATGTCGTTGATTGTTTCTTACTACTCTCCAATGCTCTTATCGCGGGGCAACGTTGATAGGAGGTAATAAATTGGGGTTGTGGCTCCAATTTGTGTACTTTGTTTCTGTAATAGATGAGAATTTTCAATGTTTATGCCATTTTACTCATTAAAAATTCATTTTTATTGATAAAGTCTTAAATTTTGATGAAAACCTAATTTTAAAAAAATTATTTTTGTTTTTTAAAAATATTTTTGTGAAAATTGTTTTTGAAGAAAAATTGAAATGTTTGGCCTAAATTTTATGTAAGTGTTTTTTAAGTAATTAATTTGTTTGGCCAAGATTTTTAGAAAGGGAAAGAAAGAGAAGATAGAGATAAAACAAAATAGAGAGAGAGAGGAGAGGAGAGAGATAGAAATAGAGGAGAGAGAAAGAGAGATAGAGCAGAGATTAAACGTGAAAAGAGAGGAGAGATTAAACGTGAAAAGGGAGGAGAAACTGAGATAATAGGATCGCGGGTGGTTGCCAGGGAGTTTTTTCAAAATTAGGAATAGAAACAACTTGTTATTTCTATTTTTGGGAAGTTTTATTTCCAAAATTATTTTTGAAAAACAATTTTAATTTTTAAAAAGTAAGTTTTTGGCCTAATTTCAATTTTTAAAATTTAAAAACACTTCTATAATTTAGGCCAAATACCCGCTAAATTTCCATAGTGAAAACTTGAGTAGAAAAAGAACAATGATACATACATAACTCATTTCCACTACTTCATAGGATTATTTTCGATTACATTTAAACAGACAAATTACGTGTTCAAAATCAAAGGAATACGATGAAACAAGCAGCTAGCTATTAGTTAACAAGGCCATGAGCACTTAGTTAACAAAGCCACAGCTCTTCCTAATTTCACCATGAGAACCTACGAGAACACCAATCTGAATAATTTTCATCATAGACCGGACAAAATACTTGGCAAAAGTTGATCCTTGTGTCTTGACTTGAAGCTCTAAGTAGTTCTTCATCTCGGGGTCGTTCTGAAGAGCAGCATCAGATTGGAAAAGCCCCCTGTTTTGGGTTATCATCATGTTATATTTCTCATCAAATGCCTTAGGAGTGGTGCGGTCCATAAGAACGAATGCTCGAAAATCAGTAGGATTTGACTTGCTCTTGGTTTTCGGCCATGCAGCTGCATAGGTAGGGGACAATGAAGGGTCTGTATCGCCTTTCCGGTGAAGTTGTAGAGTTGGCCTAAGATGACGAAGCAATGACCAACTCCGATGGTATGACCACCTATTGCAAGGTAAACATATATATTGTGATATGAACATAAATAAAACAGAGAATTTTACAAAATTAAGCAGGGATTATTACATTATACAGGCCTGCCTTGTAATAATAGTTAAATGATAAAAATTTACCTGATAATAAGACGACCAAGTCCTTGCTTGGTAGTCAAACCCACAGCGGCAAAATTTTGCTTCAGAGTGGTTGTCAGAAAATGGTGATGCTATGCTAGCTAATGCTTCAGAAGCAAGAGAAACTCTCTCATCCCTCCTTCCAGTCGGCACCTCCCACCACGCTCCATTGATCTGAAAATGATAGCTAATTTCACTATAAAACCCATCAGTTCTATCAATATTTGTATAAGATAATGTCTTACATGCAAGTTTGAGACATATACGAATCTAAATTTAAAATGTGTTTTCTTTGTACCTTTTGTTCCACCTCAAAACGGTCCTCAAGAAGCATGTAAAGTCTTGCTAGTTACAAAATTAATTTAGCTATGCCAACTCTTATTGTATAAGATATACGTAATATAAAGACGTGCTACCCCGATCAGTATATAGTTAGTATGCATAGCACTATTAGATCAGCGACCCATACGTTTTTCTCTTGATAAGAGAAATGAGAGCTTTGATTAGGATACCTTGATGACCAAAGAAACAAATGAGGACAAACAACACTTACTGCTACAATAGTATCTCGAGTTGCTAAAGTTAGGATATCAGCACAAGAGACTAAATCGGGATATTTTTTTTTCTTAATGTTTTCTTGATGGTAACTTGTGACCTCTATTTGGTTGTTGGGTGGGGTTGGTTTCAATAGGAGTGAAGCATCACACCCCTCATAGGATTCACATATTAATGCGCATGTTACATGTATGCATGATTAGTCTATAAATTAAATGTGCACTAAAACTAATGGATTGTCGAAAATTAAGGGTGATAATTTATTTTAAGTGTAAGAAAAATCATAATGCATGACTGCTCAAAATCTTGAAAAGTATTCTAATCTTCGATCGCATGATATTTCATCACTGGTCAAGCTCAATCAAGACAAGCTGCATAAAAAGCCATCATCAATTCCTCCCCGGTATAAGATTTACGTCCATACCTCTTATTTTGTACACACACACACATATATATATATATATATATCAAAAGTTGTTTGAATATATATTGTACTTTTTTTGCTGCTTGCATTTTGTCACTATTTCTATCTTGCAGTATATATGCCTTTAATCTTGCATTATGCTCAATTATAAGGAAATTCCATTTGATATCCTTGTGTTTTTGTAAATTTTATTTTAAATAGTACCTTATGTTTCGACAAAATTTGATCAGTGACATTTACCATTAAATTTGACTGTTAACTGATGACGTGTCTTTTTTAGAGTATTTTGATGGTAATATTTAACATTCCAAAATAGTACACTTATGAGCAGGTGCAGGGAAAGAGGATTAGAAAGAGCAGGGAAAGAGCGTTAGGAAGAGAGAGACGAGGAAGAGGGTTAGACAAAGAAATGTAAAGGTAATTTGGTCATTTCAATTGATTTTTAACGACATTAGTGGCAGAGGGATATTATGTGGACATTCTTGCTTATCAAATAAAATCTACATAAAGACAAGATCATCAATCGAATAAATTTATATATTTAGTTATATTTTATTTAATTTATCATAAAATAAAGTTATGTTATAAATAATTAGGTTATACATATCAATGGTGATCATTTTAGTTGCTGTATTAGTTCTTCATTAATTTAATCCATGTGATTCATCATCATCTTGTGATGATTTCCTACGTGTCTCTTGTCTACCCAATTTTTGATAATATATCTATGATACCATATGATTTGATTTGATTTGGTTATATGACAAAAACACTCAAATTCAAGATTATGATGTGTTTATGCCAGCCATGTTTACGTCCTCTAAAAAATTCAATATCATGTCAGATGCGCTGAGCTAAGTAGCTGGCCCAATATATATTCCATTCCTATAAAATGGAAGGTAAATATGGTTGCAAACTCACTTCAAGATGAAAGTTGTGAAACACTATAAGCATTAAGCGATGACAATCCAGTACATGTGAACATTGAGCGAAAGTCACTTTGACATCAAGATCATCAAGTGTCCCCCACCCTTAGGGTTTTAGGGGGAACACTTGATCATAATAGTATGAATTGAGTGTATATATATACACATACACAATAAGGTTGAGAACAATGGAAGAAATCGACCTGTTCAAACATCCAACCTTTGCACCTCAGCTATCAACAAGACCACCTCTATGTCGGGAGAAGTGACATTCATGCTTTAAGAGGCAGCTGTTGCATTTCTAACCAATTCCCGTTGTCTAGCACGCTCCATCTTTCGCTTCGCCATTCTTCCAATGCTATAGGATAGAGAATGCATAAGGATTGAGAAACTTCATAAACCATATGATAGTGGTCAAAAACAATGTTTCTGCATATGCAGTTCAATTATGCTAAAAGGCAATTAATTCATAGTATTTACGCACTTCATATAATTAACAGGTCCCAGCTAAACTAAATAGCCCTTTCTCAAAAGCATGCAAATGATGCAACAGAAAGGATCCTCATCTACAGCCAATCTACGTAGTTAGTATCGTGAACGCTTCAGCACTGCCTTTGAGGGATCAACGTGTTTATAGAAACAAAATGCATCATAAATAACCAAATGATACAGATAGGTATATAGCAGGAAGAATCTCCCTTATACAGATCAACGGAAAGAAATTCCTAAACCGACAACCACTCCCTTGTTGAATAGGATCTAACTTGTGCAACAGCCTTACTATCTGATAGAAAAGCGATCCCATGATCCTGAACCGATCTTACCTGGGATCGCAAATCCAAGTTTGTCCATATGAAGAGCGGACTCTAATTGTATTAGTATCTGGAATTGATTTCTTCTGTGTAATACTAATCGGATAGGGCCTCATTGGTAAGTGCTACAAGATCTCGTGACATTGGAACCCATGGTTACGTGACCGAATCCATTAGTTCGAACATTTCTTTCCAAGTGAAATCCCCTAGTATTACTTGTATCAACAAGTTTTCAGATCAAATCAATAGACTAGTATGATTGGAAAAATTGTCCATGAGTTCATGGACAGTCATATTCTGATCACATACCTTTCAAGCTTGCTGCATCTGAGAATGTGCGGGCATTTGTTAATCTTTTAGAAAGGTCGACAGCAGCTGTTTGTTTGGTCTCTTTATGCTGAACTGTCTCTGGTTCAGCAGTTCCCTCTTGCTCGATTTCCTCACCTAACATTTCAAAAATATTGTCATTGGTTTGACGTGAAGGAGAAAGCACTTGCTTGCACTGGAGATTATATGTCCTCTCAAACGATTGATATCTTATTTCATATGGCATGCGCACCTTAACCTTGCATAGAATTCCAAGCTCAATAATTACAGAGTAACATTTATTGCCACTATGGTACCACTTAAGTTGGGTGGAGGGTCGGACATATTACAAAGGCAAATTTGCATAAATAAGCGGATATAGGTGACTTTCTGAATTAAGATCCTTTCGCTTACTCAGATTAAATAGGGACATTCAGTTAAGTACTACAACCCTAATCTAATGATTGTAAAGACACAATGTAGCCCTAGCCATGATTGATATGGTGCATAGAACCATGGAAATCATTTGGACAAAAATCAGTAGCAGCGTTAAAAGATAAACACTCAGAAAGACAAGGCACTAATACATACTCTTCGGATCAGTTCCCATGGCTGCATAGATCGCCGAATCTCCTCCGATTCCCTGATATACCTGAGCTGAACTGCATTTTAAAACAATCCAAAGTCAGCTACTTCTTGGCAGCAATGGTTCATTACTTGATGAAATTAGATGTGCAAGGAATGAAAAGAATCTTCTTTACTGAATTTTATTCTAAGAAAACACAACTCCAAAATCCCAATTACAACAACAAGGATGCCAGCAAAGTCAATATGAAACTAGCAACTAGCTCAACTTGGGGAAGTTTGCAAACGTTGGCACCGTAGACTTTGGGTTCGAATTCTGCCTAGTTTCACCTTCATCTCTTCCTTCAAAACCCACACTCAAACCCAACACCTCTTCCCCCAAAAAAAAGAACAATTTAAAAAGAATCTCTGGAAGAACACCATAATAGCAGGAAATGAAAATAAAAAAATGTATACAAAAATAACTGCCCAGGATAGAGATGCTCCAAATTTCAATTAAAAGGGAAAATTTTTCTGATTTTATACCAAATTGGGAGTACCAAATTACCAAACACTCGAGACCCAGAAAGAAGAATGCAAAAATAAGGATGATTCATCCACAAGTAGACCAATATTGCTGATTAAACAATGATGGGACAACATGGGGAGGCAAAAGCTGAAGATAATAATTACGAAGAGGCAGTAGAAATTGAAAAGAAAAGAACCTGATTTGGGATGCTGAGGAGAGAGAAAGCCATGGAGCAAGTAAAGCGCAGTGAGCAAATTGAACAGACAAACTAGAATGGTTGCATTCTTGAATGAAAACCTCAATTTCCATGAATGCAGCGTCTCCATTTCTGCCCTTTTCGGCTCACACCCAGCTTCGTTTGTCGAGTATTATCAATGGGCTTTCTCTCTCACCTAACTTTCTTCATTGGAAAGGGAAGTCAAACGGCGCCGCATGATGAGAGAGATGATTATGAGAGAAGGTGGAGAGGGAAACTGAGAGTTTCAGAGAAAAAGAAAATGGTGAGAGAAAAACGTGAGCGGCAGGATTCGAACCTGCGCGGGCAAAGCCCACATGATTTCTAGTCATGCCCGATAACCACTCCGGCACGCCCACTTTTGATGCTTGTCGAGGTTCTGAAAACTTGAAATATCGTTTGAGGCTGTAAGTTCACTTCCAATTATTTTCTTTTCACCTGATGCGATTATGAGTAATATCGAACGTAGGTGAACGAGTGAGGTTTTATGAGGGTTAAGATGCTAAATATTTGGTACTTCTAAGTCAAAATTGATCTAAGGAATCAGCTTTGAAAGAGGAAGAGTATTTCTAGACCTATCTTTTGTTTTAGTTTTTCAACACATTTTTTATTTTTATGTTGTGCCAAATATTAGAAACATGGTTACAAGTCAAATTCTTAGATATAGGTAAGAATGTCCTATAAAATTAGTTGGTTGTTGTACATATACATAGTGAAAAGTATAAGTATTAGTTGACTCAACAAATAAAGTTTATGAAAGTTGTTATCATAAATCTTGTTATCTATTAGTTAGGAGTTAAAAATGCATCTTTCTTTTGCTTATTTAGTTGGCTAAATATGAATCCTTTAAGCATGTTTGGATAGCGGATGATTGGATTCATAATTTCATGTAAGGAAAATAATAGTTTGACTATCACTTGTCTAATTTCAACAATTTATGTTTATTTTTTTCTTTGTAATAAGGCGCACTCGTTGGACGCTTTATCTCGGAAGAGTTTAATGGAACATCAGTTTAGGAAAAGGAGAAAACTCAGGACAAGCTTAGGCTCCCACTCTTATAGAGCACCAAATAATGATTTAAAATTTGCAAAAGATCTCAAAAGATGATGAGTACAAACTCAATTTGATGATCCAAGAGAAAACTCATAATAACATGCAAACAATTGACAACCAAAAGAATATCTTTGGATAGATCAATACACCAACTAATTTTGTAAAGCCTAAGCACCAATTAAAGGGAAGAATCAAGTTATCACTCTCATTGAGAGATAAACATTGAGGTTTTTAGATAGAGAGAAAAGACAGCAACAAACTTCTTTGATTTCAAAAATGCAGATCGAAAAATTTACATGACGTTAGAAAGTATATGAGGCTCTAGCATTAGTGGTTGTCTCTCTCCAAAGTCCACCTCACCAGCAGGAATACAAGAGATGCTAACTAATGAAGATAGTATTTACAAATACTTCCAATTTGAAACCGCCATATGAGCTGAAACATTTCCAGGACTTGTCTCGCTCTTGGAGTCTTCTCTTGAATAGATTATGCTAAAATACATGTGGGAAGAGAATGTCAAGTGGAATATGGTTTGAAGTTACAACATGATATATAATCCAAAATTACCAGCTCGAATAAATATAATAAAAATTCAGCATGTCAAAAATTCAACATTATCAACCCACCTACATCCGCCTTTGTGCCTCGATTACTCTCAAAAATTAGAAAATCAAAAGTATCGTTAGAACCACCAAATCAAAAAGAATTTGCCGAGTGACAAAAGCTTGACTGTAACTGATCTCTGATAATTGTATATACAACGGGCAAACATAGTACATAGTTTATCAAAAATGTTCAATATCCACAAGACCAACATCCAAGCGGTTCGATGACTAAATAGGCTACATCTGTGTGATATAAAGTTTAACACATTTGGTTCCCACCGAGCTTCTCCAGAGGCATTCTTGGTAACTATGAGGAAGTGATTAATCTGTTCAAAGTTCATCATGCCGGGCATGTTCACCCAGGTTTCCCCCAACTGTAGGAGGTATATTATCATTCTGCAGAACATTAATCCGATCAATTCCATTGCCAACTGGTGGCTGTCCTCCTCCGGCCCCTTTGATCATACCAGCCTTTATGGCTGAAGTAACTGCCCTTTGCAGCTTGAGTAATCCAATGCGCTTTGAGACTACATATAGAACAGCTAAAGAGAATAGCAGAAATCCCACAATCATTATGATCCTGTACAGGAAAAGAGAAAAGTTGTCGAGAAATTCTCGCTTGCTCAATAAGGAGAACCATTACAAAAAGTAGGCAGGGAAGGGGGAAAAAAGCCATACCGATCGATGACATCCTGACGCTGCATTGTGGAAAGCAAGTTACGGGTACGCATCAGCAACGAGTGGTGACCTTTATATTCCTTTTCTGCTTTCTTCAACACTCCAGTCGATTCCTCTATAGACCATGAAGGAAAAATGTTAACCTCCAATATAGCAGTAGATCATCAACATAGGCCCATCAATTACAGTACCATGGATACCATAAGGAAAGCAGTATTGAAATCTCTCTTTGGCTAATGATTCCTTAGTTGTTTCTGACATGAAAACCTCACAGGACAAGCACTATGTTTGACTTATCATAGTTATTTCAGGGAAATCGATTTGCTAGTCCAGCATGAAAGCTGAAGATTAATCAGTATAACAAGTTAAAAACTACTAAAAACCCAAATGAGCCTTAGTTTTGATTAGAAATTTTCCAGATCCTCCATTAGAAAATTGAAGTAATAGGAAACAATCCAAATCTTCACATCTTCACCATTTCTGTTTCCCATTATTACACAACCCCCCAGGCGTTTCAACTCCCTCTATGTTTCCAAGTAAAAGGTTGGAATCTCTAATGAGTTGAAGAGACAATAGGCAGTATCATTGTTTGCAAGAACATATTGAAATGCTAGAAAGAAAGCAATTCATATTGCAAGTACATCCACTAAAAACTTTAAGAAATTATAGACCCAAATAAGGCAAAGAAGAGATTTTTACATACCAAAGGCCATTAGCGTATTTGCACTCCTTTCCACCTCCTACACATTGGAAGATAAGATTGCAGATAAATGTCACTCCATCACGACACAGCATATACTATCATAAATTCAAAATAAATGGATACATAATCACAGCATAGCAACACATAAACCAACTGCCAACCTGAACCATCATTTGGCGAGTGCGTCGAAGGGACTCTGTGATGCTTTCTGCAGCAGAAGTCATCCCAGCCTTTGTTCTGCAAGACTTCACTTAGTTAACATGTCATAGTTCTTGCAAAACAATTCAAGGAATTTTTATGTTAAAGCAAAGAGTATAAAAAAATACTCTCACTCTCCCAGACTAATGAGGGACAGCACATACTGTAAGTTGCGCCTGCGAATTGTGGACTCACTGCCTCCTCCGAGAAGTAGTTCTCTCTGCAGTCAGCACAAGAACCACTAAGACATGATTTCTTTACATCTGATGGAAAAATACCCCAGAAAAATAGCAATAAGAACAGACACAAGGGAATATACATTGAATGCAGTGCAGAAAGGAGAGGGATTACATCCCTCTCCTTGAGCATGGGTAGGTATGCTTTTTAAGATATGCTTTCCGAAATATAAGAGGCCTCAATGGACCTAGGAAACATGAAGAACTCAGAAAATCCTGCTTCAGAATTAGGTTTGTCTACTAGGGCTAGTTGAATAAAGTTGTGCTTCAAAACAAAATGTTGAGCTTCAAAAACCAAATGAAATGAGATAATGTCACACATGCAGAAGGGATGGAGATGCATTTCAAATCGGGACTTGGTCCTTTGAAGACCTGACACTTTGATGTACAGGAGTTGGCGAATGCAAAGTAGATTATACACTGTACAACCATGCATTACTCTAGCAGCACTTCATTCTTCTTTC
Organism: Talinum fruticosum; assembly: GCA_021018815.1. Taxonomy (NCBI): domain Eukaryota; kingdom Viridiplantae; phylum Streptophyta; class Magnoliopsida; order Caryophyllales; family Talinaceae; genus Talinum; species Talinum fruticosum. The sequence continues at coordinate 3,220,967 of JAITYX010000063.1, read as the reverse complement.
CAGTGGTGCATAGGATGATGCAAATTACAGGAGGGAACTACTGAGGGAAATGGCTGGTACAAAAGTAAATACCATGCCGTTGATTTGTGATAGGTGATTTTAACTGTGTTTTATCAAGTGAAGAAAAATGGGAGGTTGCCCTGTATCTTGGGCTGAGATGGAGGAGTTTAGGCAGTGTCTGAGCAGTGTAATATCATGGATATGAAATTGCAAACTCACACGGAGTAACATACAACAAGTTGGACACAGCCTTCTCAAAGATAGACAGGGTTTCACACAATGAAAGATGAATTGACAGACTTTCTAATGCTGAAGCACTTTTCTTAAAATAAGGCATATCTGACCTCTCTCTAGCTACGGTGATTGTACATAATAATGTAAAAAGGAAACGAAATGTTTAAGTTTCTTAAGAAGTGGACTAATAGCAAGGATTTGAAACAGAATGTTCCGCACTGGTGGCATATTGAAATCAAGGAAATAAGATGTTTCTAGTTGTTCAAAAACTTGGAGGGCATTCAAGTATTCAAGTACCCCTATAGATTGTGCTGTGAGACACACAACCTAAAAATTGGAAGGAGTGGCAAAAATATTTCAGGAGCTTGACACTTCCCAGAAAGAAGATACGAGAACCATATCAGAGCAGCCGTGGTATAAGCAGTAATATACTATACTAAAAGAAAATCAAATTATACATATGGTTGCTTTTGATGTCCAGAAAGTGAAAGTCATGGAGAAAAGGGCTTTGATACATTGAGTTTTCTATCCTAGGACAAATGTTTTACCCTTGACATCCCTGGGCTTAATGTCTAGCGATGAACTCAAGCATGGGTAACAATTAAATATTACCAACAACAGGAAGTAATAGGCATTGAGGACATTGGTCTTGAGGGGAAGACATGAGATACTAACTTGGTCAAGGATGGTGGAAAATTATTAAAAAGCATTCATGAAGCAGTACTGCATAGACAGTGAAAGATGTTCTTACGTGATTAGAAAAACTATGATGCCGTCAAAAAGCCACATTGTATAAATCAGAAAAAAAAATTGAAAAAATATGGGACAAAGCTTGGTAATTCTCTAAAAATAAGGGCAATGAGACAGCAAAGTTTGGGACAAAACGCACGACATTGGGTTTGACAAGCACATGGCACTCTTGGCATGCGTTGACAAGCCTCAACAGGCCTTGACAAGATATAAGATGACAACCTCATATGTTGCCAGGGGGTTCAACGCTATTAATCCACAAAACCTGATCTCTAACCAGAAGTAGCAAAGAGATTGTTCTGAAATACCTTTCCTGGGGAGGGGGCATTAACTCTAGATAACATGACATGGCTCGATTACCTCTTCCTGAGCTGATTTCCTAACATTTGCCTTTGCTTGAAGATTAGCATTCCTCAAAGCTACACGTAAGCTATGAAACAAAAAGAACACCTCATTATAAACCTCAAATGAACGAATAGGAGGACACCGTAAAATTGAAGATTATAGAAATTGGCAAGAGATAGAGTAAAAGTCATAAAGCATGTGATCAAATGACACAAACCTATTTATGTAGTTATAAATTAGATAGTGTTTAGGGTTTCCTGAATCACTAAGAGAAATCATTGGTTAGTTGTTTTCTTGCCCGTTTTCCCTCTTATATTTCTTCCATACTATACCAACCCCCCCAACAAAAAAATCCACAAATAGAAGGATATGGAGTTTTAACATACCTATGACATTGCTGCCTCCAGCTCTCTAAAAGAGCTTGTGCAGACTGAATGTCATCATACGTTGGAAGTTGTGGAGCCAACAAATCCAACTTCAGCACTAGTGAGTTAAGCATAGTTAATCCATCCTGTGCCAAACCGTTCAATCTAGGAAGAGAGTTCTTTTCTCCAATTGTCTCTCTTGATTTCCCAAAATCTTCTATCGACTTTATATGTCCCTGTGTTTGAGCCCATGTTTCATCCCACTGTTTCTTTACTTCTTCCACAGCTTCAACAACCTTGTCCATTTCAAGCCTTCAGAACCAGCAGCAATTTTTTGAACCCAGCAGTCAGATATCTGTTTAAGTACATTTGAAATTTAAATTGGTGAAAGTTAGATGAATTAGATTCATGGGTCACCTTACATAACTTCTTTATGTATTTATACATCAATCGTACTTTCAAAAACATAAACTTTCACATCCATGGAATTACTTTAATCTCAAATGCAGTAAAGGGATTCCCAACTAGAGTCGAGAAAACAAATTATGAAACTCAAGAAGTTTCTGAGACTCTAACTAATGCCAACTTCCCTAATCCTGGGTAACGGGAAATGGTTCAGATTTGGGGAGTTATCCACCCATCATGCATATTAAACAGTCAATTGGATAATTAAGGAGTCATTACATACCATCAATTGAAACTCCATCTCCTCACAAGTAAACTGTAGCAAAAATGCCATTTATTTCACCAATTCCACATTGTTGTTGATCCAGAAATCAGCATTCACCAATCACCACATATGAACCTTTTTTGGGGGAAGGAGAGTTAAGCCCTAATCACAAAAAATAAGAATTTGATATCATAATTTTCCATCTATATTATATATAAAGGGAAGAGGGTTGAAGTGTCATACAAATTTTGATTTACCATATTTACCTCTTTTTTAGCTTAAATTACACGGATACAATTGTCTCATTCAGTTATTTCACGTCCGTTTCTCTCTTCCCCGTCCATCAGTTTCCCCTCTTCTTACTAAACTATCTACTTCTTAACAAACCAGCATGAATCTTCTGCAAATATTTTTCCACAACAGCTGTGAAGTTTCGGATTTGGTCACCAATCTTCTGCAAATAATCAAGCCGATCACCAATTTCTTTTCTTGGATTTGGTTACCAATTTACTTCAGTTATTTATTTGTTTTGGTTTAAAATCTATAAAGGAGCTGTAGAAATTCAAGCAACCAAGCATTCACAAGACACCACAGATCTAACTCCATACAAACTCACAATTTACAAAAGCAAAATCTAGAATTCGGGTAGAAGGAGAGAAGACAGGGAAGGGAGAACGAAATTTCCAGCGATAGGCAGAGGCACAGAGCAACAATTCGGGATTGTCGATGTTATGATCAGCCCACATTATTACATACATCTGAACCTTTCTTCTCGAAATGTAAAACATAAAACATAGATGTAATTATTGAACAATACCCAAAAACTGTTGAACATACCAAAAAGATGGAGAGAGAGGCGCCATTTTGAGATCCAATTGAACATACCTAAAAGCAATGGAGAGAGCGAGAGGGAGCCGGTGAGCAAAAGCGGGTTGGATATCAAGAGCAAGAACGAGCGAGAGCGGAAGATGAAGAGTGAGAGCCGGAGAGAAATAGCCCAGCGATGGCAGAGCGAGAGTCGGAAAGCGTGAGGTAGCCAGAGAGCGACAGGGAGTCGGAGAGGGAGAGCAACAATGAGCCGGCAAGGAAGATGGATAGTGACAGCCCGAGAGAGAGAGCCCAGCGATGGCAGAGAGGGAGCCGGAGAGAGGGAGCCCGGAGCAGAGACCGGGAGAGACGGGTCAATGAGGAGAGGTGTCAAGAAGTGAGTAATATTTAGAGCATAGAAATGTTAGATAGGAAAATTTAATTCAATTTAATTTTTAATCGTTAGATAGGAAAATTAATAAGATAAATTAATTTACAGATTATCCGTATGACATTTTATAGAATTTTTCAATATAAACATTATTGATTCGGAAGAAAGAAACTATGTTTATGCAAGGTTTCTTAAACATTATCGATGGATTGAAACCTCACATTATTAGAGAACGAGATAAAGTAATCAAAGAGTTATTGACCGAATATATACTGTGAATCCATATGGAGAAATATTTTATATGCAATTGTTGTTCAATCATGTTAAAAGTTCGTAATCATTTGCACATCTCAAAACAGGTTAATGGTATTACTTATCCAACGATCGAGAAACGGTAGAAAAATTAAGTCTCAAGCATAATGACACCAATATTCGATGATGTTTAATGGATGCATCTATGACAAGAATGTCATCATCATTTCGATGGTTAGCTGTCACTTTGTTTTGGTATATGATCAACCAATTGGAGTCCGTAACTATTAGGATGAATTTTTTCCATTCATGGTTGAGGATTATCATTCAACTTCCTCAACAGATTATGATTTTGCACTTAATTCCGTTCTACTTAAAACATATTGAATGCTAATTTAGGTTATAAATACATATTTTAACCTCCAACTAATTACAAGTTGATGAAGAGACTCAATTGTCTAGCGTTTTTACATGTTGAATTGTCCGCGTCAGTGCCACCTAAAGATATGCATGGTGCCCCAAATCTAAATGATAACCGACGATATGCATTAACACAATTATGGAGGCTATTAGCATAAACAACGGTATGCTTTTCGTAAATAGCCCTGGTGGGACGAGAAAAAACATTTTTATATCATGTCATTCTTCCTAATGTGAAATTTGAAGGTCAATTTAGACTCGTTGCAACATTCTCTTGAATTGTTGCAACACTTTTATATAAGCTAAAATAGCACATAAACCTTTGGACTTCCAATTGCTCTACATGCATCCAATATGTTGTCTTACTAGACAATATGTTGAAATGCATTTGATAAAACAGGTTGCACTTATTATATGAGATGAGGCCACTGTAACTCATTAACGTGCATTGAGACTACCGGTAGCGGTTTTAGGGATATTATGGGAGTAAACCTCCCTTTCCGAGACAAAGTGATGATCTTTGGTGAAGATTTTATATATGTCTTACTAATTATATCAAAGGGTACTAAAATTGAGACAATCAATGCATGTTTCATCAAGTCAACATTGTAGACACATGTTCGGGTAATTCATTTAACACAAAACATGAGGTCTCGACTTGAGGATTTTGCAACTTTCTTGCTTAGAGTGGAGATGGACGTGAATGTATCGTCGATGAAGATAAGATCAAGCTCGTCACCATCGGTACCCATATTACCTAATCGTGGTAATCTTGTTGATGATTTAATTGATGCGATCTTCCCCGATTTGAGTAACCATGCGAGATGATACACAAAGTTATAGTCATCCCTACAAATGAAGTACTTCACACTTCGAATGACAAAATCATTGACAAATTTGCCGGAACCGAAAAGATTTAAGACTTTATTGACTATGTCCCCCAATAATGTCCAATATCTATATCTAGATTTCTTGAATGCATTACCTTTTGGAGGATTGTCACCACATGCTCTTAAATTAAAAGTTGGTTGTCCAATTATGCTCTTATGCAGTATTGACACAATGAATGACTTATGCAATGGAACTAGGTCAATATATTGTCAATTAAAGGAACATTTAATCAAGACTAAAATGGATATTCGAACTCAAGATCTTAAAGAAGAATGCTAATATATTATATAATTATAATATATTATTAGTACATATCCCCTACTTCACACGGTTATGCGTTGATATTTATTTTGTTTAATCAAATTACTGATTTATTAATAAATATTTTTTAATTTTTTAATTATTGATATCACATATACATAATAAAGCTCTTTTCTCCTTCAACAATCATTTGGTTATGATAAAATTATTCGATCAAATTCTTAAAAATGACTTTGTATGACATGACGATTGATTGGTTTGGTGCTTTTTTTTTTTTTGTATTAAGATATTTGTAATATAAAGAATTGTAAATTACTATAAAAAAAAAAACTTAAAAGAACATTATCTCAACTTAAAATATTTTGTGAGTCTTAAAAATGGGAACGAATTTTTTTAAGTTGAGCTAAATATTTTTTTAAATAAGTTTTTTTATGTTTTTAGAATTTTTAATTTTACTCTTTCGTGCACCTGGCAGAACCAACCCACGATCATTCACTGATGCATAGAAGGTGTAGGCGGAGAGAGAGAGAGAATCTTTGGGAATGGTGAAATTCATAAGACGCACATAACCTTCTACTTCAAAGGAGAGAGAGTACATTGAACATTGGCAATTCAAAGAGAGAGAAAGAGAGAGAGAGAAAGAGATGGAGGTGGACAGACCTCTATTTCGATGGTGCAGCGAGGCAGCAAGTGAGAGCAGAGGTCCCGTGAACGGTGGCAGAGGCAGCGACGTACACTTCAACATCCTTATCTCCCATAGCCTCGATTCTTCTTCACCTTCTTCTCCACAATGGCCTTCTCTATCATTCTTTGCTCAAGTGAGTTCTTCACAATTTCATCAATGTTTGCTTCACAATTCTGCTCAATTTCGATCCCTGATGTTGATGACTGATTTCTTTTTCTAATTTCTCGGTGTTTATGATATTTTAAGTTGATTGATATCGTAATTCCTTCTCTTATACAGGCATATCTTACAAAGACTGATTACTAAAGATAATCAAACGTGTAAATGTGTAATGAAACGTGTGCAAAACTAGAGAGAAATGTTGGAAAAAGAACACAATCACAACAAAAATGGAGAGATCTTGCTTTGAGTAGAACGTAGAAAATAGACAAAACTGATTCACCGTAGCGTGATAGGTATCCCGAAAGTGATTTCGCCCGAGTAGGGATGTAGACTCTCCGATGGTGTAACAACCCGAACCTAAATCATATTGTTTATTTTATTAATTTACAAGATTTATATAATTGAGCGCGTGCACTTCAATTCGATATTTTATATTTAAATTATTTTTATATATGTGTTATGCGAGTTAAGGCGACGAAGTGGCCCTAATAAAATATATATATATATATATATATATATATATATATATAAAATAATAATAATAATAATAATAATAATAATAATAATAATAAATAAGTAAATAAATAAATAAAAATAAACATAAAAATAAAATAAAAATAATAACAATAAATTAATCAAATTTTTTGAAAGAAAAATCCAAAAATGGATTTATCCGGAATTAGTCTTAAAAAAATTTATTTATTTGGAGATAAATGTAATCGGGAAATTTCGGTCTTCATTTTCCTCGTCTCTGCTTCCCTCTTCACGGGTTCCGCTCCCCGCTTCTCCCCTCCCCTCGCTGCCGCTGCCTTCTCCGGCCACCAGCACGACCGACGCCGGCCGGAAGCACGACCGACGCCGGCCGGAAGCACAACCGACGCCGGCCGGAAGACGGGCGCCGGCCATCCATCATCTCTCTCTGTCTTGCCCTCTCCCTCCCTCGCGCTCTCGCTTTCCTCTCTCGCTCTTACCCGCATTCCGCTCCGCCTCTGCTGCGACCCACGTCCATCGGCCAACCACCGCAGCCCGGCACCAAGGCACGTCGCCGGGCTCTCCCAGCGAGTCGCCATAGCGGCGGCCGCACACCAACATGTCCTCCTTCCTCTCCTTGACTTCTCCTCTCCGAATTTGAAGGTAAAATGCTAAACACTAAATTATCAAGTTCATTATTTATTTAAGCAATTGTAATTGTAAATTGAAGTATATGATTTAGAAAAATGTTTATGGTGTGAATTTAAGGTTTGAATTGGGGAAACTGTGAATTGGTGTGAGCCATTGTGATTAGCAATTTGTTGGAGTGATTGTGTATGAAGGCGAATGAATATGATTTCTCTTGTGAAATTGTGATTTAGTGAATTGAATTGGGAGTATATTGGTGTGAATGTTGAACAATTTGATGGGTTAGTTACATTTTGTAATTAGCTAGAATTGAACATAAAGGAAGAAAAATGTGTAGGGAGATTAAAGTTAGATAATAGATTGTGTTGGAGGCATGTGGAAAATTTGACACTTGGTGTATCTAATTGTGTTGAATGGGATTTTGTTGAAAAGAATGCTCATAACCTTCATATATATATGGATTTTGAGCAATTAAGTAAATTGTAAAATCTACCTAGGGAAGGACGTTTAATGGGTTAGTGTAATTATTTAATCATGGAGTTTGAATTTGACAAAATGAGAGTTGAGCTAGCTATAAGGATTGAAAATAGCGCTAAAATGGGTAAACTAATCAAATTAATAATAATAATAATAATAATAATAATAATAATAATAATAATAATAATAATAATAATAATAATAGCAACAACAATGATGGTGATAATAACACTAACTACTATGAAAATATTTTGCGATTGTTAAACGTGTTATAATAACTACGAAATGTTTAAGTATTTGTATATATATATATATATCTTCATCTTTTGATTCGAATCGATAATGCATTACATCGCGTAAATACCATTGCTCGGTCTAATCAGCTACTTTAACGAGTATGTGCTATAATTAAGATTTAAACGGAGTTAGCGCAATATAGTTGAGTAATAAAAATCTTAGTTCAATCGATTACTTAATAAATAAAGAAAATGAAACAAATTACCAACAATTATACGAATTCAATTATCGAAACTCCAGAGAAATGTTATTAACAACAAAAATCTATTTGAAACAAAATTGAGGCCACTTACATTGTCTGGCTAGCTGGTAACTTAAATTTCTTTAAAAGGGGAGAGGCAAAGGTTGTCAATCCAGTACGTTCATTGCCTGTTCCTTTCGAAAATTCACATATTTCAGACAAATCACAACATTTCTTATATATAACTAATAATGAATCATTTGCAAATCAAGTTTTGCCACCTAATTAAGTGGTCCCCGATCAATTATCAATTATCAATTATCAATTATCAATTATCGGGGCTTACGCCCTTTAATTCCACCCGTGCGGCTTCAACTCGGGTTCTCGGTCGGCCGGGAGGTGTGCACGTTATTCAAAGATCGTATCAATTATACAAGGGTTCCACCTTCAGATAATAAACGGCAAACAAGTTTTACTCATATTCTCTTCCCCTTATTTCAAACTAAAATCAATTGAAATGCGCGCGCTCAATCAAGGTGTTTCAAAATTATTTGACTGTGTACGAATGTTCATACTGAGTTTCGACTCATTCTTCGAATTATTTTAAAGTTTTTGTTTTTAGGAAAAGCATCTATGAATTGTCCCTTGCCTATGAAGCTCGAAGGAAGCAAAACTTAGTTGGATACTTCGTTACAATTGTTCTATGATGGGTTAGATGCTCACAGTGATTCTCCTACACATCTAATTTTGGGTTTGGCTTAGAATGTAATTAAATAATGTGTATTTTACTGTCACGGACTATTGTATTAGTTTGTTAATATCTATAAAGATGTAGCGAGAACTATACTTTGGGATTAGTTTATTTAAATTGTCGGGCTTGACTCCTGTGACGTAACATTCAATGCTTTTTAGACTTATTTAAGCATAACCGATAGACACAGAGTTATTATGGTATTTTATTTTATCCCGATCCTATCATTAAGGCCGTGGTAACGCCTTCGATCGTTAACTTCCGCTGCGACCACATCTAATATTCTCGAATTAGAGAATTATTAAGTAATGGTGATTGGGGGCGTTACGGATGGCGACCACTCCCCGAGATTGCACGGTTCGAGATATCTCGTGCACTCTTAATATCCAAGATGGAGGTAAACGACCATGCCCGGAAATAGTTTAGAGAGAGAGAGAACAATAAAGAGAGGAGAGGAATTTTTCGAGTGTATAAAATAGGAGAGCAAAGCTCCGTTTTTATAGCAACAGGAAGAAGAAGAAGCTTAGCCTTGGAAACTCACATTTTGATAAATACACAATCCGGTTTTGGAAGACTGCAAAATTAGTTTCAGTAAGCGATGAAGTTTCCTAAATAGCGAAACAATCAGTTTAGTTAAATATAGCTATTGGAACAATTTCCGAGACTTTAAAAAGAATTTTTCAGTAAAAAGATTAAGACTCTCTCCCGACCCGACCGATCGGAAGGACGGCAGCGCACGCACGCGTGTGTGGTAACCAAGCCCACCCTTGGTTTCTACTTCAAAGTCACTTGGGAAAACCCAAGTATATAAAATAGTGTAAACTACTCAAAACCTTCTATGTGGGACAAAATCTTTTTACAAAATTCTTCAACTACTTTGAAACTTTTCCAATAATCCCCCACAAGGTTCAAAGTTCATTTTCGAAAACATTTATTTTTGGGCAAGGAGAGATTAATGCATAAGTGTTAATATCTTGCGATTTGAATTAACACTTAGAGATAACAAGTTTGAGATAAACACCCTACCAAGTGAACTAAGTCTAAAACTCAGTAGAAAATTGTAAATCTGCTACTTGGTCACACGAGTAATCTCAAAAGGTCGTTTTATTCTCCACGATTGGCGCCTTATACCGGCCATACGCCCAGCCTAGTTCTCATGGATGCGTTAGGAGATGGACCCACCAGTCTCCATAGGAAGCAACCATCTTCCACATCTCACGTAGGTGAATCTATCAAGTGTGTGCTACCTCACACCTCCAATTTTAATGGATATGAATTCATTAAGAGCTAAAGCTCAACCTAGACAATCATTGTAGCAAGCACCCATACACACCATAGGGAGGGATACAAGGGTGCTACGGAATCACTAATGGCTTCGTTAGTATCCCCGGAACTTGCCTTTCGACTAAGTGGGGATCCACCATCATGATTTAGTCAATGGGTCTCAATCCCATCCCCCTCGATGTGTCAATGATCATTTTCTTACAAAGGCCTTTTGTAAGCGGATCCGTAAGAATTTTCTCGGACTTTACGTAGTCCGGTGATATCACACCAGTTTCTAAAAGTTCTTTGACAACCTTGTGTTTAAGGCAAATGTGCCTTTTTTTTCCCATTGAAGGACTTATTTCTAGCTACTGCAATGGCTGCTTGGTTGTCACGAGTGCAAGGCAACGAAGGAGCCGGTTTCCCCACGGAGGAACATCCGCTAACGGGTTTCTTAACCGATCGGCCTCACGTCCTGTCATTTCAAGGACAATAAATTCAGACTTCATAGTAGACATAGCAGTACAAGATTGCTTAGAGGATTTCCAGGATATAGTGCAACTAGCTAAGGTAAATACATAACCACTAGTTGAGTTGATTTCATCATTATCGGACACCCGATTAGCGTCAATATACCCTTCTAGTACAGGCAAGAGTTTTACTAAAAAGTAAACACCAATTAATAGTACGTTTTAAGTACTTAAGCAATCTTCTCAAAGCATTCCAATGTTCATTATTTGAATTATGAGTGTATCCGCTTAGTCTACTAACGAGCATATGCAATGTCGGGCCTAGTGTAATTCATGAGAAACATAACACTTCCAATAACTTTAGCATATTCAGATTGACACACGGGAGCACCTTTATGTTTCTTTAAGTGCATACTAGCATCATAAGATGTTTTTACAGGTTCCACATCAAATGAGTTAAACTTTCTAAATACTTTCTCAATGTAGTGAGATTGAGACAAACTTATTCCCTCCGGAGTTCTTTTAATTTTGACTCCTAGAATCACGTCGGCCTCACCTAGATTTTTCATTTCAACTTTAGAACTTAGAAAGGATTTAACTTCATTTATGGCATTCATGTTTGTGCCAAAGATAAGCATGTCATCCACATATAGGCGGATAATTACACATCCATCGAATCATGCTTAGCATATACACAAGTGTCGGCTTCATTAGAAATAAAATCAAAGGCAGTGATAGTACTATCGAATTTTTCATGCCATTGTTTGGGAGCTTGCTTAAGTCCATACAATGATTTAACAAGTTTATATATTTGTTTTCTTGATCATGCACTATAAAGCCTTCGGGTTGTTCCATGTATATTTCTTCATATAAATCTCCATTTAGAAATGCAATTTTGACATCCATTTGATGCACATACAAATCATGATTGAAGCAATAGCAATTAAAGCTGTAATGGTGGCAATGTTAGTTACAGGAGAGTAAGTATCAAAGTAATCAATCTCCTTCTTTTGATTATAGCCCTTAACCACTAGTCTAGCTTTATATTTATCAATTGATCCATCAGCCTTGAGTTTTTTGTTAAATACCCATTTACTTCCAAGAGGTTTATAGCCTCTAGGAAGGTCGATTAGAATCCATGTTCTATTATTAAGTATAGACTCAAGTTCATTATTGATAGCTTCTTTCCAAAAGATTACATCAACAGATTTCATTGCTTCATCATAAGTTTTAGGATCTTCTTCAATGGTATACACAGAAACAAGTTCATCACATAAAATATCATGCTCGATCAAGAAAGCAGTGATAAAATCGGGACCGAAAGAGAAATCTTTTCTAGGTCTTATACTCCTTCTAGGTTCATCTACATGTTCATTAGATTGAGGAGTTGAAGATGCAATACATGTAGAAGATGCATGCAGATCATGAGATGCACATTTAAGTGGGAATACATGATCAAAGAACTCAAGCATCTTTACCTTCCATGATACTACCATTCATATAAGACCCGTTTCCACCTTTAGTAATAAATCTATATGCAGCACTTTGATAAGCATATCCAATAAATAATGCATCGATAGTTTTTGGTCCGATTTTATTTCTTTTAAAATCTAGCGAGTCCTACCTTAGCGAGACACTCCCACACTTTTAAGAATTTTAAGTTAGGTGGGTAACCTTTCCATAGTTCATATAGGGTTTTGTCTAGTTTTTTATGTGGTACGCGATTAAGTACATGACAATCAGATAAGATAGCTTCCCCGCATATTATCCGGTAAGCTGAACTTATCGGCATAACGTTCATCACATTTTTTAAAGTTCTATTTTTCCGTTCAGCTATGCCATTTTGTTGAGGTTTATAGGGAGTTGTTCTTTCGTGAATTATTCCATTTGCTTCACGAAGTTTTTAAGGATGTGAGATCATATTCTCCACCTCTATCACTTCTTAATCTTTTAATTTTTCTATCAAGTTAATTTTCCAGTTCAGCCTTATATTTTAGAAACATTTCTTCAACTTCATCTTTAGTGTTTAGGAGATAGACCATGGTAAATCGAGAGTAGTCATCTACGAATGTAATATAATATCTCTTTCCACCTCCACTCATATGATTTTTAAAATCTCCTAAGTCACTATGGATTAATTCAAGAAGTTCGGTTTGTCTTTCAATTGATTTGTAAAGTTTTTTATGAAATATTGCCTCTACACAAATTTCACATTTAGTAAATCCATTACCGCTCAGATTGGGAATCAAGTTTAACCTTTTAATAGAAGCTACATTAACATGTCCTAATCGAGCATGCCATAAATCTAAAGATTCCACAATATAAGCAGAAGAGGGTCCAACATTTTCATTAAGTTTTTCGCAAACGAGCATCAAGAATCATAAGACCAAAATGATTACAAAACCCTTTCCCCACAAAATCTCCATTTCTAGTAATAATAACCCGGTTACCCTCAAGACTAATTTTAAGGCCAGCATTAAGAAGCATATTACCGGAAATCAGGTTTCTATGCATGTCGGTACATAAAGAACATTAGTAAGGGTAAGGATTTTTCCGAAGTGAGTTTAAGAGAAATCTTCCTTTTCCCTTGGATAAAGGCAGTAGCGAGCATAGCCCATGAAGACATTTTCTTCGTTGGTTTTTTCAAAGGACTGAAAAAGGCTTTTGTTGGAGCATATGTGCTTGGTGGCTTCGGTGTCGAACACCCATTCTACTCGAATTGTCGGCAAGGTTGACCTCCGATACCATGGCTATGATGATGTCCGATTTAGCAAGGTTGACTTGAGCTTTCTTCTTGTTTTTGCAGTCTTTGGCTTTGTGACCCGGCTTCCCACACTCATGACACTTCCCGGGAACTTGTACTTCTTCCCTTGGGGCTTGTAGGGATTTGATTGAAAGGATTTGCCTTTGTTATTAAATCTGTCATTATAGGAAGATTTTTGTTCAACCACATTAGCCTTAGATGAATTGGAATAGTTGATAATTTCTTTGTCCTTGAGACGGTTCTCTTCCTCAATTTTCAGATGTCCAACTAAATTCTCTCGAGGTTAAATCAGTATCCTTATGCATAAGTTGATTCCTATATTCTTTCTAAGAAGATGGCGGTTTTTCAATAAGAACAATGGCAAGGGTCACATCATATATTTTTAGTCCTTCAAAAGCAATTGAGGCACACAGATTTTCAAACTCATGAATTTGATCTATTATCGGTTTATCATCCTCAACTTGGAAATTAAGCCACTTACTAACAGACATATCTCTTAGACCCAACATCATCATTACCATATTTCTTTTCAAGAGCGGACCAAATGTCAAGAGCAGAATTAAAGTTCATGTAAATATCTAGCAAAGCATTGTTCATGTAGTGGAGCAGCATGCCCTTACAGGTTTTGTCATCCTTAACGAATTTTTCATTGCACTCGGTTCTAACACTAGCATCGGTTCCATAAGGGAATTTGGTTTTCTTGCCCAAAACATGAGCTACATCAATATGTTCAAGATAGAATCTCTTCCTAACAGCCCATTGTTTATAGTTACCATCTAAAACTTTAATTTTTGACATATCGGGAATGGTAAATTTGCTCGTTGCCATGATTGAATTAAATCACTTTCAAATTGTTGGAAAAAGAACACAATCACAACAAAAATGGAGAGATCTTACTTTGAGTAGAACGTAGAAAATAGACGAACCGATTCACCGTGACGTGATAGGTATCACTGTCCCGAAAGTGATTTCGCCTAAGCAGGGATGCGAGACTCTCCGATGGTGACCACTTCCCGAGGATTACACGATTTTGAGATATCTCGTGCACTCTTAATATCCCGGATGGAGGTAAACGACCATGCCCGTAAATAGTTTGCAGAGAGAGAGAACAGTGAAGAGAGGAGAGGGATTTTTCGAGTGTATAAAAGAGGAGAGCAAAGCTCCGTTTCTATAGCAACAGGAAGAAGAAGAAGCTTAGCCTTGGAAACTCACATTTTGATAAATACACAATCCGGTTTTGGAAGAATGCAAAATTAGTTTCATAAATTGATGAAGTTTCGTAAATAGCATAAACAATCGGTTTAGTTAAATATAGTTGTTGGAACAATTTCCGAGACTTTAAAAAGAATTTTTCAGTAAAAAGATTAAGACCCTCGCCCGGCCCGGCCCAACTAGACGAACGGCGTTGCGCGAGCGCGTGTGTGGTAACCAAGCCCACCCTTAGTTTCTATTTCAAAGTCACTTGGGAAAACCCAAGTATATAAAGTAGTGTAAACTACTCAAAATCTTCTATGTGGGACAAAACCTTTTTACAAAATTCTTCAACTACTTTGAAACTTTTCCAACAAAAAATACTAAAGATAATCAAATTAATTAATATCCCATAAAGCGAGCAAAGTTTAATCACTGGAGTGTGACATGCAAAATTTTGAAATGGAAGTTAATTTAACAAATTCGAAGTGTGCAAAATTAATATCATATAAACTGAAATCCATTAACTTTTAAATTATAAATGTGCAATGAAACATGTGAGAAATTTAAGAGAAATACTAACGATAATTAAATTAATTAATATCCCATAAAATGACATAAATATAAATTAATATCCCATCAAATCACTTTATTCCTAATCTAAATTCCATTTGAAGAATAAGAAAGAAGTTATGGATACTAATAAATCAATGTACGAGGGTTATGTGACGAAAGCAAAATAAATCACCATTTAAGTCAAATTACTACTACAGTTACAAAATAAACAAATTTCCACCAATAGAAGCAGCCAATGAAGAAAAAAAAACACAAATAGAGACGACCAATGATTATGCGCCATTTGTCGATCTCCCAACAAAACACTCACTTTATGTATATCTATATGATATAATAAATAATATGTAATATCATGTATTTTTATTATCTAAATGATATACTTGTCAAAACTATCATTACGATAGTATTATTTCAAAATCCAAACCATTTTAATTCGTTGCAAGCATGCGTGCAAATCCAAGCTAGTCAACTTAAGACAATCAAGTGTTCCTTAGTTCGGACCAAGCAAAAGTCCTCGAAATCTGCAATTTAGTTTACCCATCGAAGACGCACCATCACATAAAGTACTATCTTGAACATGATGGAGAAAGAAATGGATTGAAATAACCCAAAATGGCGGAAAAGATCCAAAGCAGAAACTATGCATCGAGAAGCTTATCGAAATTTATGGTAGAATGGAGAGGGGAGGGGAACAACGAGTGACAATGACGATGAAAAAGATGATCTTCGCAGGGGTGGTGATGAGGACGAGAAATCTCCCAACGAAGACAGCTGGCTCTAGGGTTGTGAATTTGCCGGTTGAATACCTTCGTGAATCGGTTTTCAACGACCGAGGATAAGCACGTATTTTTCGGGCGGGGAGGGGGAGAAGGGAGAGGAGGAGGTGACCGGAAGTCGGAATGGTAATCAAATCGCACCAATATTTTTATTTTACTACTTTGTGTCCACTCTCAACTACAAGATATCTTACATTGTAATTAAATTGTTTATTATAAATGTTCTCTCGCACGACATTAAATATTGTTTGAAATAGTTGTTAAAACCACTTATAACTATTATAGCTGAAATAAGTATAATTAATCCGAAATAAGTTGAAACGATTAGTTGTTACTCGTTATGAGTTGAAATGAGTTATAATGGTTAGATGGTATTGGTTTTTGTTTGCATATCCTTCACGATGACAATAAAAATCTTGCCTATTAGTTCTTCCATCTTTGGATGTGGATCGACCCTTACGAATAGAAAAACCTTTCCTTTTAGCAAAATTTTCATAGAATTGAAATGTTTCTTTTTCACCGAGAAAACATTGCCCAATGAAAGGCTCAAAATAATTTTCTTCATCTTCTGTTTCTTCAGCAAGAGGAATCTCGTTCAAGTTAATATTATTTAACCTATGGTTTAGTGGAGAAAGGTAGAAATATTAGTGGCATATAATATTTATAACTGAATTATAAAAAAATTGTTAGAAACGATGAAGATTATAATGAAAAATATATAGAGTTTTGGAGGATGATGCTATGATTCTTTTAGAACATAGTAAGCGTGTCAAAGAAGAAGACCCGAATTTCCAATATACTTTCGTTGTTGATGAAGAAAATAGACTCAAACATATATTTTGGTCTCCGGCTCATTACTTTAGTTGGTACCAAAAGTATGGAGATGCTATTGCATTTGATACAACCTACAAGGTGAATTCTTACGATATGCCCTTTGGAATTTTTGTTGGCATAGATAATAATGGAAGAACAATATTGTTTGGATGTGCTCTACTTCGAGATGAAACCATGGCTACATTTCAATGGCTTATAAAGGTAATAATTAACTTTTCCTCTTTTGGTCATATAATACATACTGAGCCCTCGTACTAATTTGGATTTGTCTTTATGATGAAATAGTTAATATATTTTTCTTTGATTTATAAGATGTAAGTTAGAGATTATCATTGGTGTATTAATGTATTTCTTTTAAATTATTGATAGGCTTTTGTTACACTTATGAAGAAGTTGCCAAAGACTATTATTACCGATCAAGATCCATGGATCACTCAAGCAATTGCAACTGAAATGTCATTTACCAAGCATGCCTTTTGCATCCGGCATATAACCGCCAAATTTAGTGATTGGTTTACATCAATTCTCGAACCCAATATTCAAGTTGGTATGCTAATTTTTTATAGGCTATACAAACTTCATAGTGTTGAAGATTTTGAAAAGGACTGGCCTCTTATGGTTTCAAAATACAACTTGCAATGAAATAGACATGTCACCGGATTGTACGATATTAAGCGATTTTGGGTATCGACTTATCTTCGTGATTGCTTTTTGGTGGTATGACTACTATAGGAAGATCAGAAAGTATCAATGGATTTGTGAAGCATTTCACTTCTTCTAAATCATACTTAACACAACACATTAAGCAAATAAGTATCACTAACTAAACTCGTTAAATAGGTAGTATTTCAATATAGGTGATTGGTAGAAAGCTTTGTATATCATGTTATATTGCTAGTTTATTGCCTAAGATGCATCTATCGGACTTGACTAGGACTTGACTAGCTTTGTATATCATGTTGTATTGATTGTTAAATTAGCTTCATTTTTCCCTTTTTTACTGTTAACTGATCAAATATAGTCTCAAATGAGAGATTCTCTTACATTCTCCAGTTAGAGCTCTCATATATTAATGCCTACTTGACTAGTATGAACCCATATATCCAATCTTTTCCCTCTCTTTTGTTCGATAAAGCCTATAGGTTGCAAAAATTTGTGTTCTCTCTTTTGTTTGATAAATCTTTGCTTCATGAATTAGCCTCGCTCTTAAAATAATTTTTTTGGGAGGGGTATTAAATCACATAATATATGTAAATTATTCACTTTATTTATATATTCTGTGTATTATTCCTTTAACATGCATACATATTAAATAATTTTTTCTTATAAATATCCCAGATTAATCTTACTATTTAAGAAATTGAACAAGCACAACTCCATCATATTATGTTGAATACTTATAAAGGGTCTACTTTGAGAACACTTTCTCCCTTGGAGGAGCAAGCATATAAGGTTTTTACCAAATTTTCCTTCAAAAAATTCAAGAAAAGTTGGGAAGAGCAAGTCAATACAAAGTACATGAAGAAACTGATGCAATGTACATGGTGGAATACTATAAGGAGCTACATACATAAAGGCACAAAGTGTTTTGGGATGGTGATTTGGTTAGTTGAAGTTGCAAGCACTTTGAATTTAGGGAATATTGTGTCGTCATGTGCTAAGAGTATTTATCCACAAAGATCGTTTTGAAATTCCAGCTAGATACGTGCCATTGCGTTGGTGTCGTGATGACTTTCACTTGTTTGATATCATTTCAATCATTCTAAAGAACAACCAATGGTTGAAAGTCGACCATCTAATGGCAACATTTCTCTTGATGTGGATGAGTTTGTTCGATGTCCTCCCATTTCAACAACAAAGGGACGCCCAAAATCAAAACGAAATAAAGGGGGCAGAGAGTTAGCAAAACAAACTAAGTGTCGTGGATTTTGTAAACAAGCCGGCCATAATATCACTACTTGTCCAGACAAGGAGAATGTTGAGGTTAACAATATTGCATCAACTTCTACAAACAAGAGGAAGAAGAGTGTCCAAGTATATGAGGACTTA
This sequence comes from Talinum fruticosum, assembly GCA_021018815.1. Classification (NCBI taxonomy): domain Eukaryota; kingdom Viridiplantae; phylum Streptophyta; class Magnoliopsida; order Caryophyllales; family Talinaceae; genus Talinum; species Talinum fruticosum. Next base: position 3,201,986 of record JAITYX010000063.1, on the reverse strand, counting down.
AATCTTTTTTTTTAATTTGAAGTATTGAAAATTGTTGTAGACAAATTCAAACAAATATTTGTGAATTTTATATTTGTTTAAATTTTATTTAGTGTTATTAAGGGTGAGCCAAAAATTATATCAGTATAGAAATTTTCAACTATCAAAATTAAGCATGCAGAAATAATTTAATTATGGTAGTTAGGAGTAAGGGAGAGGCTAAAGGAAACATAATCGTGAAGTAAATAATTGACATGCGTAGACTACATGAATTTTGGGATTTGTTTTGGGATTGTGAAGTAAATAATTAGCAATAAACAAATCTGGAAAGAAAATCAAGAGCCAACCATAATTGTGAAGTAAATAATTAAAAATAAACAAATCTGATAATTTTTAATGATACTGAAATGTGCCCTTAGGGCACATTATAGAAAAACCAATATATATATAATTTTCCTTTCAAATTAATTCATTGCTTCCTTCAAATTAGGCCTCCCTATACATATATATAATCATATTCATCAAACCCAGTCTACTCAGTGCCTATTATTAGCATTCTATCAAAGCTAACACAGGCTTTTACAAATGGCATTCATTTTTCTCTTTCCGCCCTTTAAAATTCTTTTTTTCCTTAACTAATTAATTAATCTACTTGTTTAGTGGGTGTTTGGCCTAAATTTAAAAAGTATTTTTTGACTTTAAAAACTGAAATTAGGTCAAACACAAATTTCTTTCAAAATTAAAATTATTCTTCAAAAGTGATTTTAGAAAACAATCTTACCAAAAATAAAAATAACAAATAATTATTTCTATTTCTAATTAGTCAAATAAATTAATTATTTAAAAAATATTTATATAAAATTTAGGTCAAACATTTCAATTTTCTCCAAAAATAATTTTAAAAATATTATTTTGAAAAACAAAAATATTTGTTTTTAAAACTAGGCGAAACATGTTAATGTACTCGTTATATACATAATATAAAAACCGTAATTGTCATTTTCAAGCCAAAATAATGACTCGGAGTCTGTTCGACTTTACATGAAAAATAGAATTTATTTATATTTTATGCTTGTTTATATTTTTTATGTTAGTTTATATTCTTTTATGTTCGTTTATGTTAGTTCGGTTTCTTATTTTAATAACTTATTTCTGTTCGTTTATGTTCGTTTCTGTTCATTTATATTTATTTATGTTCGTTTCTACTTTTTTATATTCGTTTATGTTTATTTCTATTTATGTTTATGTTCATATGCGTTTTTATATAAATTCGAAGAGGCCTCAGTCTCTTTCTCTCTCTTCAAAAAACTGGTCATGCCTTCCCGTTCCTAATCATTTCTACCTCCAATCTTATAGCCACATAAGCAAACTCAATAAAATTAGCAATTTCTTAATTAATTAATCCTCCAAAACACATTGAGAAGACAAATTTGACCTTGAAGTCTTCTATCCAATTCCTTTAGTTAGTGCAAAAACTGAGCTTCATATTTGTAGTTTTTTTGTTACACAAAGGATTTTTGTAGGGTGGAAATAGAGTTCTGTGCATTAATATTGTAATGATATATGTGAGTTTATTAATAATTTATATGATTAAATTTTTGGATCTTATTATAAAAATTTTGATGTTTTCTTCTAAAGATTGTTTTCACGTTATTGGGATTTTTTATTAAATAAATTTTATAAGCCCTATTGTGAGGGTTTTTTTGGGATAGAAATTCAGTTATGAGTTTCTAGTGACACATACTAATATTTTTGGCACTATATATTCTTATTGCACTACTCATAGGTAGGATTTTTACATAATATTTTTGATTTTAAAAATATTCTTTTAAAATTATAAATTCAAAATAGTTTTATTTTATTTAGAATTATTTTATATAATAGCTATAATTAATTAAGTTTTATTTTCATATTAAACATATATAATGTTTGGTTATCATACAAGGGTAGTTGGGAAGAACCATTTAGGTGTACTAACCAAATACAGATGTCATTTACAAATATGATGTGATGCAATTAAATTAAAAAATATTAACATGTCTTTAATAGTAACTAGAGTTTATACCCCTTGCTATTTAAGGGCATTAATTAAATTTTTAATAATTGAATAATTTTTTCATTTAATTATTTCTAATTAATTTATAACAATAAAAATCAATTATAAGTTAAAAAATAGTTATTTTTTAAATAATAATAATAAATTGATATATTAGATTATATAATTTATTATAAATAGTAAATATATATGTCTCTTTATTTTTTTCTATTTTAGTTAATATACTTTTATTCTTAATATCCATTATATTTAATATTAATATAAATAGTTCAAACATTAAATTGAATTAAAATTGCATTGAATCTACCTGTTTCGTATCCTACGTGACATTCTACGTGTCGCTCATACATTAATTTAACTCAACTTTTAATATATATAATGTCCCACTTTTAAGCTTTCAAGATTTAACAATATCAGTTAATTTCTGTGAAAATAAGTCGAATGGGAGGACGAAACATAAAAATTCTATCCTCCTCCCTGAAGAACATATCACTCCGTACTTCCACTTATTTTTTGTTTTTTTTTTCACGCCTCTTCTGTTATTTTGTTAGCACTGCCTTTTTCTTTCAAGTCACCTTTTCTTTTCTTTTTTTTTTCCCCAAAGCTAGAGTTATATCAAATATAAATATTAATTGTATAGTAAGTAATGTTTTATCTACAATATTCATAAAAAAAAACAATTTCCTTTTATTGGTGGTAGTATTTTTTTGTATAATGTATTTAACAATTTTCAGTCTTTAATTCTAGAATAATGTGAAATAAACAAAAAAATTTGATGGGATGTACCATATCCTTTAGCATGATGTACAATAATTATTGGGATTGTGTATAATGGTTTTCATTACTATGTTAACACTGCTAAATAATGTACAATATTTTTAAAATGGTGTACATTAGTATTCACCAATATATTATATCACTCAGTAGTGCATCATTGTCTTCAGAACAACATTAAAATAATTCAAAAAGAAACAAATTATAAAAAAATATGAGTAAAGACAAGAATAACGATAATAATCTTTTTAACGAACAATAGCCAAACCATTCATATATGACAGTCTAATGTATGCTAAGTATGCGTATAAATGTACATTAAAAATGAAGTACAACTAAATCAAAGAGTAACTTTCTTCCACTGAAAACATATACACTAACATAAAAACGAATATACACCAAAGACAAATTTAATGTATACATCTTCATTCTTTTAAATCCAGAATAACATGCATTCTAAAGAACACCAATTGACTTGTTAACAAAGTACATGTCTAATGTACGCTGAATAGATTTCTAATGTACACTAAAAAGGAGATATGAATAAATTAAAGCTTGAACTGAATTATTTTACTAAAAATACGAAAGTAATAATATACACCAAAGAAAAGTCAAATTTAATTGTGAAATTTGAAGGAATAATTCGGATCGAGTCACTTTGTTTGACACAAATCGATCAATTTAATTTAGTACCTAAAAAACACCAAACAAACGAGTTAGTAACACTTCGAGATATAATAGCATTGAAATAAAAAATCAAATCGTTTCATGGCTTAGGCACTATCCTAAGAACGATTTCTCGAAACTACTATACAAACTTAATTGGGGTGGTTGTTCCCCAGGATTAACATGGTATTAATCAATTGCATGTACTCCCAATTAATTATCTTGAAGTACTTGAATCAATGCCTAGATATGTTTATACTTAGAAAAATTTAATTAAAAGAGATTAAGCTTTTTTAAAGTGATGTTATGCATGAATTAGAGAGGTAACAAGGGTTGGATTTTTCTGCTCTTTAATACACATATAAAGCTGAATATTTTCTACTGTCAAAAGCCCTTACTGCCCAAGCCTTATATAGAGAAGTAGGAGCCGATTGTTCTCCCAGGCAAGAGAAAAAAGAAAACGAAAGTCCTATTCCATTTAGCTTTACCTTACTGTTTTACAGCTCTTTATAACTACTTTAGAGCTTCTTACGGCTGCTTACAACTCCTTACAATTTCTTACATCTCCTTACAATTTTGCTTATAACTCCTTACATTACAACTTCTTACAGTTAAACGAAATATGACTAAAGTTTTCTAATTTTTACTCGACAAAGTAGGTGCCCAAGTTTTGACACACAAGCATGCATAGATAGGCTTAGGACACAAAATGATGGCTAACTTATATGCAAGCTTAATTTAACAAATTAACGTACCAGTAAATCATTATTCTAAAAATTAGAATTCTTTTAACTCAAATTAAAATAGACTAAGTAACAGTAAAATTTTGTGAAGATCTTAAAGTAATAATCTAACAATTTGCAGTGAATCAGTTTAATTCCTTCATTTAGCAGTTGAATATTACAAACAAACAGGTCAACGCCGTCCCTTATGGGAGCGGTGGATTTCTCGACTCTTGACACGCTTTATGGGTTAGGTTGGGAATCTTCACGTAGCAAGAAGGTACATACATACATTCATATATAGACATTTATTGGTTAACAATATGGATCTCTTTAGACATATACATAAATTGATCGTCTAAATCTTTGAAAAAAGGAGTAAGAGTTTTTGTAAGTTTAGGAGATTATATTAGGAGGTTGTTATTAGTGTTTCTTTCCTATTAAAGAAGGGTTGACCTCATTGTAAACATCAAGGGAGTTAGTGTGGGGTGAGTGAGCAAATGAAGTAGGGCGAGAGATTCACCAAGGTGGGAGCCCTTGGGGGCTTCCTATGGCTATCCTAACTAGATGATAGAGTGTTATTATAAAGAGAGTGGTGTGAGATTAAGGTATATCTTGGATTTGATAAGATCTATGAGTTTAAGATCGTTCTTGTAATCTCTCATAATACTGAAATCATTGTGCTTGTTCCGTTCGCAGTTGTTTCCGTTTTGGATTTTTCACGTTAAATTCTTGTTTCTCTATGTTTTGTTGATTACTATTAAATTCTTGGTATTATTTTTGTCATCCTAAATCGCTTTCGCATCATTGCTCTAATTTCACCTAACAATGTGAGATATACGGTGGGGCTTATTTCCTAACAAAGCTGTATAGCTGTATAGATCTCATCTTAGGTACACAAGCACAAAACTAAAGTAACTGCTGGCAGTAAGCGATGAACATAGTTGTGGAATTGTACAAGTCACAAGTTTCAAATTTTTGTTCCAGAGCTACACTGCAGAGAATTCAGTGAAATTTGGAGCTCCTCGCAACGAGGATAATCCATAACTCTAACAACCTCTCACGTTAGAGATACGGGAAAACATCACAAGATCAATCGATGAAGAAACTAAATTTTTTTAACAATTGTAAGCAATCCCACTTAAGGCCTTCTATCTCGTAGGGATATCTTAGGTCAGGGAAGACATGGAGGAAGGAGGGGGAGCATGGGCAAGGCAATTACCTCTAATGCTTCTGGTAGGATTTTAAATTCATACCTCCTTACTGAAAGGTAGGTTTTATTCCACTATACCATCCTAAGGAAATAAAATTAGTTTATTGACGAGTAGACCCTAACAACCTTATCGAAAATAGTTGCTTCAGATAAAGATGCAAGTTTCGGGTTAGTGATAAGCTTCATTTCTTATTATGACTTTTATATATAGGAAGCGTTACACTTGAGCAAATAAGTTCACTCAAAGTGGTTTTAGGATGTATGTGTTGTGGGTGGGCACACAAGTTATGGTAGAAAACGTAAAGGAAACTTATTTACGGTGCCATCAAGTGAATATGCAGAGGTTAACATGTTTCTTGACCCCTTTAGCTGCAAATAGAGCAATTGACTCGAAACGTCCTGTCACAATCATTCCCTGGGGAGCTCTGCAAAAGGCTACTTCGGTTTCTTCGATTTTGGAGAGGCTTAAGCTAACAAACACCAGAGTTGCTCTTTCTACGGCGCCCCATCGCAAGGCTTCACAGGTTACAGAAAGTGCATCATAGACATATTGACGTGCTAAATTCTTCTTTCTTCCTTTTTCTCGCCCTCTTCTGACAATTCTAGTGGATTTGACGCTATTGATCATCCCATTTCACATGCCTTGCTGGTTACTTGTTTGCACAGATGCAGGACTTGTTTGTTGGGGAGATTATAATCTTAGCTAATGGCCATGAATCCTTGAAGTCAAGCCCGTCAAAGTCGTAGCAACAGGCGTTGAAGATATTGATGGGCAAATGGCGATCGACAAAGAATAAGGCAGGCAGATCAAAGTAGTAGAAAGGGTTGATTATTTGTCATGCCATCATTTATGTCCTAATCGACTTGGCGAAAAGAAACAATATGCAGTGGTTGGAAGTTTCTCTTAACAACAAAGAATGTGGAGGATACCACATCAAGAGAAGAAACCCCCTTCTGGCCAATAAAATTTTAGTCTAATAATTAAATTTGAGACCTTTTACATGGTGGTTGAGGCTCTGAACTTCGAACTCTTAGGTTTAGGGTTCATTTGTAGCTCTCTGTGCAGTAGCAACAGAAAGTTCAACTTATTTATGACAAGAATTGATTTCAGATTTAAACATGTTCATTTAGAGGCTTGCATCTACTAATGACCCTTAAAACCACCCACAAAATGTTGGTTAAGATAGTAGCGATCTCACGGTCCGAAAAAATTACCCTCTTCTTGAAATTGCTAAAAAAATCCCCTTCTAACCGGAGGCACCACCAATTGACATATCATAAGAAGACGCAACTTGCAAAGACAATAAAAACACAAGACAACATTAACGGGAGTGTTTTTCAAAGAAATTTATCCCATCCCTAGATTTATCTAGTACTATCATATACTAGTTCCATAAAAAATAAAAATAAAAAACTATTTATTCTTAACACTCCAAATTTCAAAATGTTCAAATTTCAACCGGTTCAAGATTTTCTACATTGACTTCTTAAAAGGAATGATGATGGTCAATGTATTCGTAACAATTATAATTTTTCATACTATTGAAACATGTTACAATTTGAATTTAATTTGAATCAAATGTTTATATCTAAAACTGTCAGGTAGAAAGGAAACATCTGGCAATAAGACACCTGCAAACTCGAAGATCAATCATTGAGACAGAAGATACAGAGAGCCTTGCCCTTTGTATCCAAAGGCATCTCCATATGTTCTTGTATTGATCTTGTTCCTTATCTCCAAACACATGTTTTAGCACCTTTCCCAGAGAACAAAGAAGACAATAAATACTAACACATATTTCTACACTTCACCCAGTAAAAGTTATTGAAGTGTCGTGAATAGTTCTGCTCTTATGTTTTCTGTGGTGAATTCATAATATTCCGTCAATTTACAACCATAACAAGTCATACGATGGACACAGCCCGGATACTGTACATGAAACTAGATCAGACGCCATCATCAAACACAACTGCAGATACACTGAAAAACCCAGCGAATGGAAATCTCTGAAGTTTGAACAAAAACAATCAAAACAACCCAGGGATAGATCCACCAGCAGCCACAATCCGCTGCTCCATCTGCAACCACCAAATCCCAACCCCATGTAAGACCACAACAAAGAACTTGCACAACCCTCAGGCAGAACAGATAATTCCTGTTAGTTTTCGTTTTAAAAAATTTATTCATTTTCAGTAGCTATAAAAAGCGTATGTCTTATTTTCTATAACAATATCCTTGTGTTACTTGTTTCCATTCAATTTTGCCACTCTCTTTGAATGCATTCGTGCCCTTTTTATTAAAAGCAAAGGAAATTAAGATTTCACTTAACTGAACATGCTTTCAGCAAATATTTTTCTTATTTCATGGGTCTATAGGAATCAGCCTCTGCTAGTTAAGGACATTTGCACGGGGTTAAGATTGCATGGATCTCCCCAGAGGCCCACACTGGACGTCTTTGTTGTCATCGTTGTTCAGTTGTTTCTATTACAATACATTCAGATATGTTACCCGTTTCTGCAGTCTAGAGTTCATCTAAACCCAATGTTCTATCGCATAATATCAATTATCAATTCTATTGCAGTTTCTTTCTCTCATGTCTTTGTCTTTTTCTCATTTCTTTTCTTTTCTTTTCTTTTTTTCCCTCCTTTGGTTTGATGACAGCATTACAGGAACTTTTCTGCTTCAAATTAAATGTTGTATGATACAGTACCTCATAATTAGTTTATAACGATATCTTGTTCTGGGGTGAAAAATGAGAAAGAGAAACAGTACCGTAAATAGAGATTGAAGCTTGTTCCTGACAAGAAAGTATTCCCGGTTCACTTGCTGTAAACAAGCTCGGCAGCTGCATTCAAATTTTAATTTAATGGCATTAGAATTATAAAGACTCCATCAAAACGGTTCTACCTATGAACGCTTTTGGATTTGGTAGACATGCTGTTGTAAGATCATTACTTTTACATCATGATTTGAACCATATAATAATTATAAGGGAATTGGGGGACTCACGCGTCAACATTTTGCTCCTCACAATACTTGCGAAATTCAGCGCAAGCATTTTTAACTCTCTGTGCACCAATGCTGCTCCCACGAAAAAAATAAAACAAAGAAAAATACGTCATTATGGAATAAGTACAATATGATGAAGTCAAAAGTAATCTAAACTCATATGATGAGAACAATCCTATTAAAAAGTACGAATGCACCAATATGAAACATCAGGATTTCCATCACAAGAGAAGATAGAAATGAGCTTAATCCATTTACCTGGAGCTGCTACCTTTCAACTGGTGAACATGGGCATCTACTGTTTTGAAATCAACAATCTGCTGATTCCTATATGGTAGAAAGGGAACAGGGCAATCAAAAGGAAAAAGCAGGTTATCAAGCCATGAAACAATGCCCGCTTAGGCCCACAATAAGAGAATAACAATGATCAGGAAAAAATAACACATATTTGAATGTTTTACTGATCATCAACTACATACTTTTACGGTCAATGACGTCAAATTCACAATATCATTTGCGAAAATATGGCAAAGCCTAAGCACAATTAAATCATGTGGCTTACAGCCAACTACGGCCTTCTAATCCAGGAGAAATTGTCAATCCATGTTACATGGACTACGATACAATTATCTGACATGAATACAAGTCCACATATCTCATACTCGGTTGTTCTCCAAGTACTTCACAAAGTTTGGCGTAAACTTAAGTGTCCAAAACATTGATAATACACAATGATCTCAGAGATTTTTGAATCACTAGAGATGTAGAGAGAGAAAGTAAGAGAAAGAAAACTTGTTTCTCGCTGCCATGACGAAGAGAGCAAAAAGACGAAACAAAAACAGGATTCTCAATCTACATCTTGATTGCAACAAGGTACAACAAGATCTAACTGGGGATTATTGAGTGAAATAGAGCTAGAAATCGAGGAGAACTCCAATAAAACATTAACCGACAATGGAGAACAAGCTGAGCAACAAGCCTCAAATCTTCAAGAGGAGCCACAATCCACTTTATCAGGCTGGATAGATGCTCTAAGGCGCAAACGGCAATCAATTGGCAGACCAAGTGGAAGCTGAGGAGGATGAGGTGCGCACTATTCAAGGACCTAATAATGGGCACAAATTGAACTATATTCCTCCGTTAACACACAATGGAATGCAAATCCAATGCATTGAAGCTACAGATATAGAAACAGAGGTAGAATTTTGGGCTTCATCTATTATTTGCTCAGTGTTTGGAGCTAATACCCCAATTTCTGTTATGAATGGTTTCTTCATTCGAATTTGGGGAAAAAAGGCTTTCATATGGCTATTAGTAAACCAGGTAGTGTATTCATAGTCAGATTTCACACAGTTGAAGAAAGGGATGAGGCATTAAGGAATACATTCATTTACTTTGACAAAAACCCCAGGTGATGCACCCGTAGGCTATAGGCCAACCAACAGAAAGGGATGAAATAGCTAAAATACCTGTTTGGACTAAATTCTATAATTTAGATCTGAAATTTTGGACTATTGAGGGGCTAAGCAAGATAGCTAGCCTAGTGGGAAAACCTCTTGCTACAGATAGACATAGCCAAAACAAAGCTAAGGCTACCTATGCAAGACTCGTTGAAATAGATCTTTGCAAAGAGTTCAAGGATGAAATAACCTTCATGGATGAGAAAGGGGGTTTAGTATACCAGCAGTTCAGTATGAATGGCAACCAATGAAATGTGGGTTTTGCTCCATGTTTGGGCATGAAAGTGATCAATGTAGGAGGAAAGCCAAGAAAGTATGGAGAAGAAAGAGGGTCCAGGAATTATTCCCTGAGGAGACTGTTGCAGTGTGTGAAGAGATAGCAAATATAACACTGCCTATATCCCCTACACCAAGAGACATCAGTTGGTAGTAGCCTCAACACTGGAGAATGAATTACAAGACAGTGCATTACTCCACCTGCCATGATGATGTTGGAGAATAGTTTCAGGGTCTGAAGTCCTGATCATGGATAGAATAAGTTTCTGGAACATAAGGGGCCTTAATGGCTCAAATAAACAATGCAGTGAAACAAAAACGTAGGAATGCAAGGAGGAGGAAAGGAATGCAAGGAGGAGGAAATAAAACACAGGCTAGGCATTGGTTGGTATTGGAATGATTACCAATGCAAGTCAGCAAGAGAGAAGCAGAATATGGGTAATATGGGATGCTAATATGGCAAAAGTGGATATCATAAGAGTGCGCAGGCCATATATACATGTGGCACTAGAGACTAATGGTACTAAGTTACTAGTGACAACAGTGTATGGAGACAATGATATTCAATGCAGGAAAATACTGCGTGAGGAACTAGTTTTATTGCAGGAAGATATTACTATCCTGTGGATAGTGGGGGTGATTTGGAGGTGAATTGGTCAAGGTAGCTGATTTAATCAATTTTAACCAATGGACCATGGATTGTGCATTACAAGAAATGAGACATACTGCCATTTCTTTACTTGGAACAATAAGCAGGGCAGCACTAGAGTATTTTCCAAGATTGATAGGGTGTTTATCAATATGCAGGGCAGCACTAGAGTATAAAATCTTGAATGAAGGGATTTCAAACCACTGCCCCTTGATGGTTAAATTAAGGGCCAAATCCCTCGCAGGAAGAAAAGATTCAAAAATTTCAATATGTGGATTCTTCATTCAGGATTCCAGGAGCTTGTTATGAATGAATGGGCTAAAGAGTGATACGCATGCTCAAAGCATTGAAAAAGCCACTCCAAGAATTGAATGCAGCACACTTTGGGAATATACACAGGAAGGTGCAGGAAGCAAAAACAAAACTGACCAAGCACAGGTTGCTATTCATGCAGATCCACTCAATACCACATTATACCAAGCAGCTGAAGCATATCAAGAATATCAGGAGGGGTGTGCAGGGCTGAAAAACTGTTTTTCCTGCAAAAACAAAGGAAAAATGGCTAAAACAAGGGGACCAGAATAATGCCTATTTTTTTGCCTACTTAAACGCAAAAAACTACAGTCAAGGCATAAGGTCTATACAGACTGATGAGGGTAATCTTAACCATGATCAGGAGCAAATCGGCAAAGTTATTGTGAGCCATTTCACCAAAGTTCTAGAGCAAAAAGAGAAGGAACAGGAGCTATCATTTGAAGTTGTTTTGCAGGAAGTAAAGGATGCTATATTTAGCATCGACAGTGATAAGAGCAGGTTATGTTTAGCATTGACAGTGATAAGAGCCCAGTGCAGGGCCAGATGGGTATGAGAGTGGATTTTTCAAAGCATGAAGGAATATTGTGGGTGCAGAAATGTGCTGTGAAGTATTTCAAACAGGTAAACTAGCTTTGGTACCTAAAATTGAAAATCCAGTGCATCCTGCTGATCCCAAGCATTGTTGTAATACAATCTATAAGTGCACAACTAAAATTATATGCAATAGATTGAGATGTATACTACCAGAATTGGTCAATCAATCACAAGGTGCATTTGTTGCTGGTAGATCTATACTACACAATGTGCTTATTTGTGAGGATCTAATTAATTCCTATAGAAGAAAGGGGATTTCACAAGATGCATGCTGAAAGTTGACCTTAAAAAGCTTATGATTCTGTCAGTTGGCACTTTATTGAGCAATTACTATTTGCATATGGTTTCCCTGCAGCCTTTGTGCAAATTATAATGGGTCGTATTACAACTCCAAGCTACTCTATTCAAGTAAATGGGAATTTGCAGGGATTTTTCAGAGTGGTAGAGGGCTAAGACAAGGTGATCCTATGTCACCACTAATATTTGTACTCATGATGAAGTACTTGTCTAGAGCAGCAACTATTGCTCTAGGCCCAAAGGGGTTTTAGATATCAGCTATTGCTACAGGTCAAAGGGGTTTTAGATACCATCCTGGTTGCAAGAGATTGAAATTGAGCATGCTATGTTTCGCAGATGAAGATGATGATGATGATTTACTGCAAAGCTGATTATCAAAGTGTTAAATGTTTGCAAGCGACATTCCAACACTTCTCAAGTGTGTCAGGGCTTGAAGCAAATTTGGACAAATCGAATATACTGGTGGCTCCAATAAATGAAGTGGAAGCACAGTAGTTGTTAGAGCTATCAAGCTAACTCGATAGCATGGTCAGTGAAGAGATTGACATATACTATTGATTAATGAGCTTGTTTACGTCCTGGTCCCAACTGTTTATACTGCCCAAAGCAGTTCTAATGAGCATGTTTACCTACTGGTCCCAACTACTGCCGAAAGCAGTCCTATTAATGCAGATGGGGAGCAAATAAAACTGCACCTGTAGCATGGAGTACTTTATGCTTGCCAAAGACTGAAGGAGGTATGGGAATACAAGACAGTTTCACCAGGAACACAGCAATGGTATTTAAGTTGGTTTGGGACAGCACAGGAAAAACCCAGTTTTATATGAAGAATGACACAATCTAGACATGTTCACCAAAAACAACTAGTAGCTGGTACTGGATGAAGATACTCAAGGTTAGAAGCCAACTCCAACATGGGGTGGCTGTGAGAGTTTCAATGCATACAGCTACATGAAGTAGAGACTGTGCAGTCAGGGATGGATATGAAATACTCAGAAACAAAGCAAATAGAGTGGATTGGTACAGCTTGGTATGGGGAAAGCCACAAATTCATAAATGTACCTTTATCTTATGGATGATGGGGCTATTGACAAAAGACAAATTGAGGAAAATGGGGATGAATGTCGAAGATAGGTGTGTACTGTGGGATCAAAAGATCAGTAAACTCACACAAACTTATTTCACACTTATTTTTTTACTGCAAATACACACAATATATGTGTAAAGCAGTGATGTTAGAGCATGCAAAATGGGAACCATAGGAGCATAGGTGGGGATTATGGCAGAAGGAACTCAGTGTACCAGGAGGGAACACCAAACAGAAGGGCATGAGAAGATTGTGTTTGACTACATGCATATATTCTTGTTGGAGGGAGAGGAAAGGAACAGCAAAGTATTTACAAAAATCAGCAGGGATGCTCACTCTATAGCAATTGACCGTGGGAGAATCATTGTACATAGAGCCAAGTGTCGGATAAACTGAAGTGAAAACCAGGGTATGCCCTGAGTATATGTAATGTTGAGTTTCTATGATCAATGAAAGCTATCTAACATTTTGTCCCAAAAAAAAAAAAAAAAAAAAAAAAAAAAACTTAAGTGTCCACAACTGTGGAATCACATATTAGACTGTTGAGTATATGACACAGTCAAATGGACATTTGACATGATTTTGGCCTAAAAATGTCCAGTTCCAATAGCATTTGTGGTTCATCAGAGAAGCACAAATCTTCTGACTGATAATGTGCAAATTAGGTATTGTATGTGAAACGAGATCACAATGCTAAACCTGCCTGAGATCTTTCCTCCAAGAGTGCTTCACATATGGACGGACAAGAATTGAAAGAACCAGAATAATTTATTCTACTGCCACATAACTACTGAGATTATGAATATGATCAAGTTCAGATATAATCTCCCATTCTCTTGTTCTGTGATTTTGCATCATATGTAGTGATTTAGGATGAGTGCAACCTCACTTAAGAGATGACTACACCCATCTTGGCTGCTTCCCTTTCTCCTCCTATTAACAACAAAAGCCAACCCAAATGTTTATCCCACTTAAACAGGGTTTGGGTAGGTTCAGATATAAGAATTTATTATCTCCCTATCATGGCACTCAATTTTTCCTCATTTTCTGCATTCTTGGTTATATCTTGGATCAACTGAAACAATCCCTTCGAGGATAGTACTGATTTTACTTTTTTTCTAACATGATTAGCCAGTATCTAATTGTAGGAATATTATTGCACAGATCTACTTCCCCAATCCAACACCATGAAATTTGAAGTAATGAATTGACTTCTCACCAGCAATGGAAAATAATAATAATAATAATAATAATAATAATAATAATACTAATAATAATAATAATAATAATAATAATAATTATTATTATTATTATTATTATTATTATTTTTAAAAGTACTGGAAACCCCAAAAATTGAGGAGACTCACAGAGCACAAGTGAGATCGCGGATGAGCCTCTCAGAGTCCTCAAAAAAGAGGGTGACAACTTCCATAACAAAATCTGGGCTGCTTTCATCTTGCAATTGTTGAAGCTGTGTGAATTGGCTGTCCAAATGTCCCTTCAAATCAAATCTCCAAACGTAATTTACACCATCCAAATCAAAACCCCCAAAAGATTTGAGATAACAAACAAGAAAATCAACAAGAAAATTAATTGAAAGGTTTGGCTGAAATTACCTCACGGAAAAGCGATCGTGAGTACTCAACCAGCTGCCTCTGCATTTCACTGACTTCCATTCTTCCTCGGCTCTCTCTCTCTCTCTCTCTCGCTCTCTTTCTCTCTTCGCCCTTTGAGCAATCCAGCCAAATCTGAAGAACAAGATTAGTGGATAGAAGTGATTTGATTGAATTGCCCAGAAAAGAATCAGGGATTTGCCTATTAGAATGAGAATCCTCTGTATTTTTCAGCCAAACCTGAAGAACAAGATTAGTGGGTAGAAGTGATTTGATTGAATTGCCCACAAAGAATCAGGGATTTGCTTATTAGAATGAGAATCCTCTGTATTTTTTTATTTTATCACCAAATGATTTTGCATGGATCTTTTGCTGCAATTGGGTCAGAGAATCAAGGGAACCCTACCCAAATCAATTTGCTTATTAGGATGAGTGCATGTAATTATTGAACATACCAAAAACTATTGAACATACCAAAAACGATGGAGAGAGAGGCGCCATTTCAGATCCAATTGAACATACCTAAAAACGATGGAGAGAGCGACAGCCGGAGAGCGAGAGGGAGCCCGAGAGCAAAAGCGGGCCGGATATCAAGAGCAAGAACGAGCCGAAGCGGAAGATGGAGAGTGACAGCCGGAGAGAAATAGCCCAACGATGGCAGAGCAAGAATCGGAAAGCATGAGGTAGCCGGAGAGCGAGAAGGAGCCGGAGAGCGAGAGCAACAACGAACCGGTGAGGACTATGGATAGTGAGAGTCGGAGAGAGAGAGAGAGCCCAGCGACGGCAGAGAGGGAGCCGGAGAGAGGGAGCACGGAGCAGAGACCGCGAGAGTGGCGAATGAGGGAGGTGTGAATGAGGTAGGTAGGGTCTGCCAGGAGCAAGGAGGTTAGTGTTTTATTTTATAAAAATCTTCCTAATACACATATATAATGTCCTTTAATACTTTTAATTACTAAAATTTTTTATTTTATATATATTTTTTATAAAAAACTTATATATAAAGTAAAAAATCTTAATAACTATGTAAATAGTTTTTTTTTTTCCTGAGTAAATCAAAAGTAAAAATAAACTAGTAACTTCAACTGCTAGCTACCATGAATATTATCAAGGAGTAGAATCCTTGGAATTTCGAGTGCGATAGCGACCAATCTAATCCCAGCACTGTTCATGCATCTTGCTACTCCATTTGCTATGGTATTCAATCCCCTCCTCACCCATCCGAATTCCAATGACTTGAATGTTGCCTCTAATTGTCTCGCATTGTCAATCACCACTCCAATTTCCCATGGAGCATCCTCCTCACCCCGTAAAGCTCGATAATTTCTTGATTATCCCCTCCACAATCACTTCTTCCAATGCCTTCTTGCACGCTTGCTGGACACCTACCAAAGCTGCTATCGCCTCTGCCATTTTCGCGAGCTACATATCACTTTCTTCGCACCTACATCAATAACAACACCATTTGAGTCCCTCCCAACCCGAGCTACTCGCAGCAGCCCCATCCTTAAAAGGAGCATCGACATTAATTTTGACGAGTCCCTACAGGCGATGCACACCAATTTCCACTAGCTTCCTCTATCTGCCGAGTCTTTGGGTCGGAGCAAAATAGCTTCATCTCGAGCCCGAGCCGCCGTCTCCACCCCCAACCAAAGCCTTTGTATGTCAACCTCTTGTCCCTTCAATCTAACCCGGTTCCGAAGAGTCTACACCCTATCAATAACGCAAGCTGAAAATACAAAGAGTTTAGCCACCCTGTCCTCAAGCAATCTGTAAGCCTATTTTCACCCATCGCAAAGTTCAACCAATCTCGAACATCCACCCGACCCATCTCCTTGATTTGCGGTCCCCAAGCCAATTGGAGCCAAATCCGATTCACAATATCACATTCTATAAAGAGGTGTGAATAAGACTCCGTGCCAACATCACATAGCACACAAGAAATATCCTCAATTCGAAGGACCCGTCCTAATTTACCTTTCATAGGCAACACCCCATAGGCCAACCTCCAAACTAGCATTCTCGGTTTCTCACTCATTCGATCTCTTAGATTCTATTCCAAAAAGGTCTGTCGCTCCTACCCATTTTTCATCTTGGGATACGCTGTAGGTCGACTTCACGAGAGAACATGCCTTTTGCCTCCTTCACCCAAGCAAACCGATTAGGTTTAGGCACCAAGGGAATTGAAATTTTCAAGATATGTTTGACACTTTCGTCATCAAAAGTACCAATCCGCTTAGGAGCATCCCACTCCTGGTTTTCCTCCAAAATGAAGTCCTGCACCAAGCATAGAGTCTCTAACTACCCCTCCTTCGGCCTTGGTCTAAAATCGGTACACCGGGGGCCCAAGGGTCAATCCACACATCGATCCCTTTTCCATCCCCAACTCGATAACGGAGCCCTCGACGCTGGAACATCACTATAGCT
This sequence comes from Talinum fruticosum, assembly GCA_021018815.1. Taxonomy (NCBI): domain Eukaryota; kingdom Viridiplantae; phylum Streptophyta; class Magnoliopsida; order Caryophyllales; family Talinaceae; genus Talinum; species Talinum fruticosum. The sequence continues at coordinate 3,184,851 of JAITYX010000063.1, read as the reverse complement.
CACAACCCCTTTCCACATAGGAGAGTTAGAAGAAATCAAATTTCCCTCGAGCCAATTGACTCTATGCCCGTATTTTTGGATCAAAACCGAAGCCCGGGGGCTACACGGGTTTGTTAGGATAAACCATCCTAGCTTTGCCACTAGAGCCCTATTAATATCTCTAAATTTACGAAACCCAAGCCCCCTAGTCGTTTGGGCTTGTAGAGGCTCTCAATGAAGCAAGAGTGAGGTAGTGAGACTTGTCTTTGTCAACACTCCACCAAAATTTCCGAACCATAGAATTTAGTCACTCACGGACATTGATTGGGGAAAGCTCTCTACTCATTGAGTACACAAAAATAGATTGACGGAATGATTTTATCAACGTTGCCCGACCTGCCCAAGAAAGAGATTTGGCATCCCACCCAGTTAATCTCGAGTTGATTTTCTCAATCACATCCTCAAAGGTGCCTTCACCTTCCTCCGACAATAAGCTTCGCCCCAAATACTCAAAAACGTTCAATGCTTGGCCCATTCCCATAATATTACCTAAATCAATTAGTCTCTCATCGAAGCATTCCGCGATTCGAACATCGACGATTTCTCCTTATTCACCCATTGACCCGACCACTCGCTCATAAATGTCCAAACAACTCTTAAGTTCCTCCACCTCACTTGGGTTTTATAACAGATCGACCCTAACCTATATTATTTGTTTCGCTAATCACAATTTATAATGGCGAGCGTGCGTACTTTAATTTGACATTTAAATTATTTTTATGTGTGTGCTATGCGAGTAAGACGACGAAGTGGCATCCAAAAAAGAAATTTCATAATAATAATTGTAAACTTTAAACAAAATTTAGAAATTTATATAAATATATAATGAATCTAAATGTGAAGATACATGACTACAAGGTTATTAGGGATCACATTTTAAGCAAAGGGTTACATCTAAAACGTATCCTATAACTTATTTACAACACTATTAGAATAAAATGAATGATAAATTTAGTAAAATAAAGGATTAAATTACAAGTTAAGGAAGATAAGTGTGATATTATTAGTGTGTATTTTTTAGAATGAATTAATAATTTTATATATATATATATATATATATATATATATATATATATATATATATATATATATATATATCTTTTGAAAATTACCACACATACACAAAAAAATAAATAAATAAAAGACTAAAAATAGCTTCAAGTTACCAGCCCACTTATCCTCTTCATTCCCCTCTCTCCCTTACGTGCCTCTCGCTCCCCTCCGTTGTCTCCACCAACTGCCTTGCTCCAGGCCACCAAAGCCGGCCGGAAGCCGGCGTCGTTATCGTTAGGAAGACGCCTGGCATCTCTCTCTCTCTCTCTCTCTCTCTCTCTCGCGTGAGCGCCTTGCCTCACCCTTGTCTTGCCGCCCACTACCTGGCCAGCCACCATAGCTCGGTCGCGAAGCTCTCCACCGGTCCCTATCCGAGTAGTCGCCGGAGTCCAGCCGTGCACCACCACTATCTCTTTCCCCGTCCTTGATTTCCATCTCTTGGGTTTTGAAGGTAAGACACTAAACTCTAATTTATCTCCCTTCATTATTACCTATTGATTGTAGTAGTTAATTGAATTATATATATTTAGAAAAATGCTATGATATGAATTTAAAGGTTGAATTGAGAAAATTTGAGTTATTGTGAATGATTGTGATTTGGTATTTTGGTGGAATGATTGTTGTAAGAGTTGATGAATGTGATTGATCTTGTCAAATTGTGATTTAGTGAATTAAATTGAGGATGTTTTGATGTAAATTTTGAGTAGATTGATGGTTTACTTTGTATTTTGGAATTAGATATATTTGGGCAAGAGAAAGAGAATATGTATATACAGATTGAAGTTGGATAATAAGTAGAGTTGGAGATATGTAAAAATTTGAGAAATTTAGTGTACTTAATTGTGTATGTGGATGTGAATTTTGTTGAGGAAAGGATGCACATAACCTTAAAGTAATGTTTTGTGGGATATATGGATTTTGAGTGAATTAATTAATTTATGGAAAGGTGATGAAGTGTTGTACTATAAACTTGTGTAAATTTAGCTGTTCCACATTATTTTTGGATGTGAATTTTCTTGAAGGAAATATTAGTTTTTGTTGAAGAAAGTAAGTTACATGTAGGTTTGAAGTTACAAAAATATTGAGTTAAAGAGTATTTCTGTGTTAATTTGAGTTGGTTATTGAAGTGAGGATAGATACTAAGTGACAAAGGAGTTAATAACAAGGATTGAAAGCAATGTTTAAGTTTGATATGATTAAGCGAGTTTCAATAGCAATTGGGAAGCTAATAATAATAATAATAATAATAATAATAATAATAATAATAATAATAACACTTGTTAGAATCATATATTTTTATATGTTAAACAAGTTGCAATAGCTAAAGTATGAATACGATTTCAAAATAAAAATATTTTGATTTAAGTAAATTAACAAATTACAATTATGTGAAAATCAATGAAACTAGCTTAACCAATTTTTATGAAGTAAGTTATAAGTATGTATGCGAATTTAATTATTGACGATATTGCAATAAAACTTAATTTAAACATTATTAATAATAAAAACCTATTTGAAATAGCGGTGAGGCCACTTTTATCATCGACGAGCTCCTAAATTAATATTTCATAAAGGGGAGGAAAACATTTTAAAATCGGACACGTTCATTGCACTGTACCTCTCGAAAATTCACATGTTTAAGCAAATCTCAATATTTCTTGTATATATATAACTAATAATGAATCATTTGCAAATCAAGTTTCGTCACCTAATTAAGTGTTCCCCAATAAGTTATCAATTATCAATTATCGGGGCTTACACCCTTCAATTCCACTGCGTGGCTTCAACTCGGATTCTCGATCGGCTCGGGAGGTGTGCACCTTACTCAAAGATCACATCAATTACATAAGGGATTCCACTTTCGGATAATAACTAGCAAGCAAGTTTGACTCATATTCTTTCCCCTTTGATTTCGAACTAAAATGAATTGAAATGCGCGCACTCAATTAAAATGTTTTCAAAGCAATTTGATTGTTCGGGAATGTTCGTACTGAGTTTCGACTCATTCTTCGAAATCTTTTACTATTTTTGTTTATGGGAAAACATTGGTGAACAATCAATTACCTACCAAGTCCGACGAAGGCAAAACATAGTTGGACAGAGTTGTATTTATGGTTCGAAGGTGTTAGATCCTCACAATGATTCTACCCCAACCGTGGCTTGGGTATGAACTTGGAAATTATTACATGTTGCATATTATCTTGCGGAATAGATGAATATGTGAGTCGTATAAATATTATGCCACTAAACTACTTAGCTGTATTTTGGGTCTTGTTTAAATATGAAGTATGACTTAACTACTTGGGTTGTAAGCATTTACCCCCATCAGGACCCACTTAAAATGTAACATTTGGATGTGCAAATTATATTTTATTTTATTTTACTTAATTAGCCGTGTCCTATTTTTAGGGCGACGGTAACGCCTTCAATGGTTATCTTCCGCTACACCTTGTGTAATATCCTCTAATTAAGTATTATTAGGTAATGGTGATTGAGGGCCTTACGGTTGTGGTATCGAGTCGGGTTCGGAATCACTTGTGAGAAATAGGGTTCTAAGGTGTCATGATTCGAACTTTAGCAAAATTATGTGCCTATTATTTTCATAAGTCGTTGTATTTGGGACTTGTGTATATAGTGCAAGTTAGTGTAGGGTTGGCATATATTTATGTTTATGCTTGTATAAATGAGGTATGTACATATAGTGGGCCAACCAAACTAACTCGAGATGATGGTGTAGCCTTGCTTTCTCGGGGTTTCCTAGGCGAATATAATTATGGCTAAGCTGTAGTGTCATCTGCATGAGACAAAAAAAAGAAGGAAAATTAGAAGGAAGGTTATAAAACTCAACCTATGAAGATTGCAAAGTTGAATGATAATCTAACATACAATTTTAGATTACTTGTTGTATAAATGCTATGAAGGTAAAAGTTAACTAAGTTTGTTTTATGTTAAAAGTAGTTAACAATTTGTTTCGCAAGAGAGGGAAAAGAAATTAACTGGGAAAATTTATATTTATATGATTGAGCATATCTAAGATACAAAACAATAATATAATTCTTGATCGAAGATTTGGGCAATGATCGAAGATTTGGTGAACATGTATTCAAAAAACCCCTCCCAACTCGCAACAAATCTTTGGTGATACCTAATCCACACCCTTAGGGGGTTCCACCGATAACGTGGACTCAAATTACTGGAGGAACTTGGTAACAAAGTTAATGAAAATGATTTCCGCTACACTCTATCGAATCCACCTTTAAGCCTCGATGAGTTAGGCGACAAAGTGACTTGTCGTAATCCTAAGTCTTACGATGGAAATATTGATCTAGTGGAATTAGAAGAATGGATTAAGGGAAATGAAAAATGTATTTTCAGTTGTTGAGATAGCTGAAGGAAAAAAGGTGAACATGGGGACATATTAGTTAAATGGTGAAGCGGATATATGGTGGAGCATGTCGAAAAACAAATTTCAAGGTCATGAGCTTACTTGGGATAAATTTCTAGAAGAGCTTAGAGCCAAATTTTACCCAACCACAATTCGGCAACAAAAAGAAAATAGTCCCTGTTGGAGTAGTTCAATTAAAAGCCAAATTGAAGGGCAAGTATGCATTCAAAATAAAAATAAAAATATAAATAAAATCAAGGACAAGTGGGCAAAAGACCACATTGTCGATCGATTACCTGATAATTCAACTGGATTAGTTGGCAAATGTCTTCGGGGTTGACATTTAGCTACTCTCTCCGATCCATATGTATTGCTTAATAATTTATGGTTATGCAAAAATAAGCATTTTATGTTGTTGCTTAATATGGTTGATAATATTTCTTTTTCAAGAAGAGAGATGAGATGTTACATTTTTATGACTATATTCCTTATTTGGAGTTCGTGCGGAGGTAGCATGGACCTCCTAACCTCTCTTCTGTCTCTCTTGCTAGAAAGGTTGGAACTTCAATGGAATAAGCTTTCTGGTCCCCTCCCTAGCTTAAGTGGGTTAAGCTCATTGCAAGTTTTGATGCTTAGTAACAACCGGTTTAGTTCAATTCCTAGTGATTTCTTTGATGGGACGTTGTCTTTGTGCAATCACTAGTTGGGAGGTAATGAAACAACTTATCAACGACAAATTTGCACCTTTGAATATAATATGTATAATAGGTTGGTTGGTTTGTCCCAAGAAGAGAAGATGAGTGTTGAACCCTACACTTGGTAACTTGCTAGAATCCTCTTGTAGTTTGCTTCTCTTAAGCATGTGGAAAGATGGGTCATTCTCATATTGCTCAATTTATAAATTCCTTTGGATGATGTCTTGCTTCCTAACTTGATTGTGTGTTTTCCTTGGGGTTTCAGGTCTCTCACTTCTTGAATATCCAGGAGTGAAAGCCATAGTGGAAAATTGACAACAACATGACGATAATACGAGTATGCAAGTAAATTTATGGAGCTATTGATATGATGAAGATGATAAGATTTAAGGAAGGTTTGGCCTATTACTTTCGACATCAACTTGCTGGCTAGCCTATGAAAGATTATCAAGAATTACATGAGAAAGTAGCGAGAGATTGAGCAAGTAAAGAGCAAACTAAGGGCCTTAAATCCTAGAAACTCAAAAAGGAAGTAAAATAATACAAGTGAAAGTGTATTCAAAAGGAAACATGTTCCTAGTTCCAACAAGGATCACTCATCGACTACTTTTGAACCCTGTGAGAAATGTGGTCGATCAAATCATATCACACCAGATTGTCAAATGGGTAGTAATAAATGTATATGGTGTAATAGCCTTGAACATTTAGTAAACACTTGCCCAAGAAGGCAGAAAGTCGTAGAGAAGGGAGTTGTCAAGCCCCGATGCCGGCACGTCAAAGCATGTCAAAGACTCGCACCATCTTCCAAACCTGTGATTGTAGGATGAGCATAAGTGATGAACAAGAAAAACCGCAACTTTAGGGACGGTTGTCACTGGTACTCTTTTTCTAAACTCAAAGTATTTTTATATTTTATTTGATTCGGGTTCCACCCATTCATTTATATCTACTCAAGTTACCCCCAATTAAATTTACACGATAATAAGGTTTGAATTGAGTGTTCAATCGGGTTACCAAATGGAAAAGTGGTACAATGCCCAATTCTTTATTGGCATGTGCCCATTGTCATATTTGGGGAGTTGTTTCCGTAGATTTAATCCAATTTGATCCGTCGAAATTTGATGTTATTTTAGGAATGGATTGTTTGGCGGCTCATGAGGTGAACGTAGATTGTAAAGGTTGTAAGGTTGTTTTAAAGGGCTACAAAGGAAAGGAAGTGTGTTTCGTGATGAAAAAGATCAAACAAGTATTCCATAATTTCAGTTGGTTAGCCAATTATTAAGGCATGATTGCATAAGGTATTTATGTTATGTTACTTGGGGACATAAAAGAAAAGACGAGATATAGATGATATACTTGTAGTATGTGAATTTTCAGATGTATTTCCTGAAGATTTACTTAGCTTACCTCCTCAAAGGGTGATTGACTTTGAAATTGAACTAATTCTTTGGGCACAACCTATTTCTAAAGCACCATATAGGGTGATCTCAAAGGAACTTAAAGAGTTAAGCGTCTAACTTGAAGAATTGTTACAAAAAGGATTCATTAGGTCAACTGTGTCACCTTGGGAAACTTCAGTCTTGCTTATGAAGAAAAATGATGGTACTTTGACTTCCGAGTGTAGAATACGAGGAGATAAACATGATAATAATCAAGAATAAATGTCCTTTATCCTGAATTGATAATTTGTTTGATCAATTACAAGGAGCTGGAGTATTTTCGATGATAGACCTGAAATTTGGGTATCACCAACTTAGAATTAAACAAGAAGATATTTCCAAAGCTGCCTTTAGCAGTAGATAAGGATTCTACGAATTTATGGTGATGTCTAGTGGACATACCAATGCACCAACTACATTCATGGACCTCATGAATAGAATTTTCAGACCTTATCTAGATAAATTTGTGATGGTAGTTATCCGAAGGTTTGCTCTTGGAGAGTCTAAGTCACCCTAGAGGGGGTGAATAGGGTGATGATGAAATTTGCTTGAAATTTAAAATAGATAAGAATTTGAGGTGAGTTAAAGGCAAGGATGAACTCGGAAAGGCACTAACTCGGAATTCGAGTGAAGAGTGAAGAAACGAGTTTAAAACAACACTTTAGAACCGTCCGAGTCTAGAATGCACTCGGAAAAGTAATAACTCGAGAATGTACGTGGAAACCCTCCCGGGGTAGAAAACCACGGACCGTAATAATCCAAGCACGAAGTCAAATCCACTATTTGAGTCTACAAAATACAGTAGGTCGACTCAACCCGAGTTGCTCCCTTAGACAACTCCTTACACATTTTCTTAGACTCGAAATGACCTTATCCGATCTAATACTTCCTAACTAAGATCACTCTTACGAGTTAGGGACAACTAAGCTGAGTTAACCCTTACAGACTTAGTCAAGGGACCTTACTTAGAGAGTAAGAAAAAGAATGTTTTTAATTGAGTACAAGACCTTACAACTCGGAAAGTTATCAAATATAGAATTGGAGTTGTAAGTAGAAGATTGAGAATGAATACAATGACTTTTGCTTAAGTATGTATATTAACAAATTGGTACAACAATCTTCAAGTCTTGAAAATTGGCTTTTATTTATAGATGACCAAGTAGCTTAGCCGTTGTGTCCATCTTCGACTAGAAGTCCCTTGTGACCGTTATAATAGATTTTACGAGTCACTCGGAAAATATCCGTTGAGATATGAACGTTGGACAACGGCTCTTGAATCCTTTGGAAGTCCCAAAACCACTTGGTGGTGTCTTGAAAAGTAAGGTGGAAACCATCGTTGAGCTTAGTGTTGCAGATTTCCAATTTTGGAAACAGACAACCACGACACAATGTCCGGGGCAAGGTCGAGAGGTGAAAAAAGCCTTGTCTGCTTGGTGATTTGACATTTTGAAGCCGATTACTTTTGCAATTCAAAATTAGGATAGCCTCGTTTGAATAACCTACAAAAGTAAATCAATTTGGTTCTCAAAGTATAAAATACTTTGGTCCAAGATTAGACACGAGATAATAACATAATTAAGATAATTAAGTGACTAATTATCCGAGTCGGAAAAGGAATGGAATTTTACGAGTCCAAAATCCATGATACTCAAAATTCCATCTTAGTCGAGTCTAAGAGATAAAACAAGTCAAAGTAAAAAATCGGAGTAAACAAACTTGATCTAGACTACCTAAAGTTCAAACAGGGTAAGTCGACTTTGAATTAACAAATAATTCCTCAAACACGAAGTCGGACTTGAGAAAGAACGTGTTTGAACATGCGATATATCCGAGTGTTAAGTGACTCGGAACCGAGTGTGAAAAGGCATGTACATGTAAGCTTTACGAGTCGATCGAGTCACGCATAAACATATACACAAGTTTCTAAAACACTCGGAATAAAAGTTATATCACTCGAGAAAAGTTTCTAAGGCACATGGAATGTCTTGAAATCAAAACCCTATAAGAGATAAAGTCTTATACCTGATTCCTCGATGGAACTCGGAAAAGTGTAAGTATAAAGTATGAGTCTTCATTATCGTTGATATTCTCGTATACCCTAAGGATAAGGAAAAACTTGTTGAGCGTTGGAGAATAGTGCTACAAACTTTGAGAGAATATCAATTGTATGCCAAATTGCAAAAATATGAGTTACGGTTGGAAAAGGTGGCATTTTTATGTCATATTTTTTATAAGAAAGGAATTAAGGTCGTTCCTTATAAGGTAAAGATCATGACTCGAATTGCACAAACCAACCAATGTTACGGAAGTGTGGAGTTTTCTTGGGTTGGTGGGTTACTACAGGAGGTTAGTACATAATTTTTCAAGAATAGCATCACCACTAACCAATTTATTAAAGAAAACAACCAAATTTGAGTGGTCGAATAAATAAGAGGAGGCATTAATACGGGAGTTGAAGGAAAAGTTAACCATAACCCCTATTTTTACCTCACCAATAAAAAGTAAAGAGTATACCATCTCTAGTGATGCATTTAAAGACAAGTTAGGATGCGTGTTAATGAAGGATGACAAGGTCATAGCTTATCCATCCCGCCAACTCAAGCTATATAAAAAGAATTATCCTATTCATGATTTGGAGTTGACTGCCATTATGTTTGTTTTAAAAATTGGGAGACATTACCTATGTGAGGCACCATGTAATATTTATACCAACCATCATAGTTTGAGGTACATTTTATCCAAAAGGAGAGTAATCCGAGGCAACGCCACTAGTTAAAATTAATTGAGGATTATGATTTACAAATACAATATCATCCGAGTGAAAGCAAATGTCGTGGTAGATGAGTTGAGTAGGAAGACAAAAGGAGTGCTTGCATTAGTTCCAAAAGGGACGTGAATTGCGGCTCCTTGAAGGGGATAGGAATACTAGATTGTTCCACCTTTCAACGAGTGGTAAGGAGGCAATTTGATAGTATTGAGTTCTTGAAAGTGGGTAACGACTGGATAGAGGGGACATCGAATGTGGCTAGGGAGATTGTATCCTTCTATGAAGAAGCTGTTCTCGTCTCCGCAAACTACCCGAATGACTTGGAAGGTCTTATCAAACCTATGGTTTCCAATGCTGAAAATGAAGTTCCCTGTGCGTGATCGAGTGACGAGGAGATAAGAAAGGTTGTTTTTGATATGGGGTCTTACAAGGCCCCTGGACCGGATGGTTTCTTGCCAATTTTCTTCAAACACTACTTGGGACATTATTGGCGAAGAGGTTGTGGCGGATGTATAAGTTTTCTTTAAAGAAGGGTATTTTCTTTGACAACTCAATCACACTTTTATTCGACTCATTCCTAAATTTCAAGGTGCTTCGCTGAAGTTAAACGTTTTAGACCGATTAGCCTCTGCAATGTTTGTTATAAGATTATCACTAAGATACTAGCTAACCGGCTAGCTCCCCTCCTGAGTAAGATGATATCCCTACTACAAGGAGCTTTCATTGCTGATAAGTGGATTGCTGAGAATGTAATATTAACAAAAGAGGTCGTGCATTTCATGAGACACAAACAAGGGGCAAGCTCGGTTGTTGGTGTGAAAGTGGATATGATAAAAGCCTATGGCCGCGTCGATTGGACCTTCCTTATTTAGGTAATGGAGCTTTTTGATTTCTCTAAGACTTGGTGCAATTTGATCAATCGGTGTATCTCTACGAGTGACTTTCTCGAGTACTAGTGAATGGCTCTCCATTTGGCTATTTTAAACCATCACACAATTCACATGCATTTTGGAACCAATGCAAGTCAATACTCCTCCCCTAATGAATATTTCTTTCAGCCATGGATTAAGATTGGATCCGTTAAAGTGTTTCCCTAAGGTACTTTCCCTTGCTTCTAACATTTCCATAGTGGTCTCGGTTCCAAACATCAAGAGCCACCTTAGTACTGCTTAAGTTTTTGAGCAACCACTGAAAGCAGGTGAGCCGCTAATCCATCCATGCCATGCTCTCTCCACCACACCTCTGCTCACCTCATCTAACATCTACATGGCCTTGAATCTGAAGGGTCGACGCCAAGAGGAAACCTCCCCATCGGTATTGAGAATAATTGGTGCATGGTCGGACTTGTGAGCCGTGAGGTGAATAACTCGGGCCCTTGGAAAAAGAAGCCTCCACTCACCATCATAGAACACCCTGTCCAAATGTTCTCTAATATTAAAAGGTTCCAATTGTTTGTTATTCCATGTAAATGGGTTCCCGAGCAAATCCAAGACACAATAATCCATGTGAAAAAACAAGATTAGCCAAGGCATTAGAAGATGAGCATCCAACCGGCCTTCCCTCATCCTTATCACCACTGGTTAAGAATTTCAATTAAGATCACCAAGCATCACCCATGGCAAAGTATTTTGATCAACACAAGAATTAATGCGGTTCCAACAATCATCATAGGACTCGGGATTAGGAGACCCATAGATACAAGCCCAATGTTGGAAATTAGGAGCAGAGCCAGAGCATACAAATCAATAACAAATTTATTAGTAGCACTAACGTCAACTACAACACCATTCTGCTAGCAAATAAAAAACCCCCGAGAGCCCTATAGCATCAACTCCCAGTATTATTAGGAAAACCCAAACTAATAAAAAATGACTAAGTGACTCAACGGTAGACTTAGACTACGAAATAAAGACTACTTTAGGGTGAGCCGAGTTAACAATAACCCGTATTGCTATTTTAGCCGCTGGGCTACGAAGCCCCAACTATTCCAGGCAAGGATTTTCATGAAGCGAGATGGGGGCATGCTATGGCCGGCCTCCTCGGCCTCGGTAGTAGTAGCGATACCGTTCCGAGCCCCCATGCTTGACGAACTTTGACCCATTAAGCCAACCGCATGGGAGATAGGCTTTTCCTTGATCACCTTCCTTTTTCCATCATGAGAGACCTTACCCATCACGAAGGGCATGCTATCGGTGTCTATCTCTAGTGACACCTCCTCCACTTGTCGTATCGACAAGATCTTTGGACCATTTCACGACCCCTACGTCCTCCTCAATGTTCATAGCTCTTTTCGAAGCACGGACACCTTATTTACAGTTTGTAACGTTGGGCTCTCATCATGGATTTGCTCATGTATCCCAACATTGATATCGGTTCCATGTGTTCATTTGGTAAGAGGAGGCTCTAAGATTGGTTGTAGTTGAATCCGCGTTACTACCCCAAAATTTCCTGGGTCGTTCATATTGTTCGGCGGTTTCCGACCTTACTTCGAGTACTCCAATCTTCTCTTCACAAACCATAAACATAGGGCTCATGACTTTATTCTCCGTCTTCAACCATAGGCCAAAAATTCCATTATGCTTGATAACGAGCATCACAAGCTCGATCTTCGTGGCCTAGTCACCCACAATACATGCGAAGAATGGTATTCACTCGTACTTGAAATCTATCCACCTTTACGGACATTCACGAGTCTTAATTTTTGTTCCTAGGCGCGGGGTGAGTCCAGGGCTATCTCGATCTTTAGGCGAAAATACGCCCCCGTCCTCCCCGATATCTACCTCATGGAGAGTCCCGACAACTTGCCAATCCGCTCACGGTTTGCCCTATTCCTCATAGTGAAGGGAATTCTGAAAATTCTTACCCGGAACCAAGAAGAAGAAAAATCGATATCGCCCACTTCCACCTTAGCATACCATTTTCTCGGGACTAGATGATGTCCCATAATAGTCCACGGTTCTCTGTTCCAGACTCTCTTCACATCCTCTATAGTAGTGAACCTAAAAACATACACGTTTTCCTCAAGGTCAACAATAATCATTTCATGCTTTGGCTTCCACGATATGTGTATAATGTTTTTGATAGTGTTCTTGTTCAATGTTCTCTCAGCCCATATGCGACCCACCAACGTCAAATTGTTCGGGGCATGTTCTAACGATGGATCAACTTCCGGATCCAAAACATTGTCATTTGACCCTAGCAATTTTTTGTTAGACGAATCAATTGCTCAACGTCTTCCTCACCGGCCATCAATGGCTTTGTAAGTGAATACACGAGACTTATGGAAAAATCAATCGAAAGAATCAATAACAAGAAAATAGGGAAGCAACCCTAGGAGAAACCCTAAAAGTGGGAGAGACCTCTAAGTGAGCAGCTAATTGGATAATTATATATATAGTTGATACGAGTATATGTTTTATTTTATAAATTTTTTTATTATTATTTTACAATTAATGTTATTCAAACGCTCATTATAATTGTTTAAAAAATTTATTTTAATTAAGACTTTTTATTTCATAAATAATCTACAAGTTTTATATTATGAAACTCTTTATCGTCATTTTAAGTAATCGAGGATGAAGGTTTGCTCTTGGAGACACTAAGTCACCCTAGAGGGGGTGAATAGGGTGATGGGGAAATTTGATCAAGTAATGGAAGAATAAAACTAGACGGAACTCGAGGAGAGTCTAAGTTTAGATTGAACTCGGAAAAGTACTAACTCGGAAAAATTACGTGGAAACCCTCCCGGGGTAGAAAACCACGGACGAGTGCTAATCCAAGCACCAAGTCAAATCCACTATTTTGAATCCACAAAATACAGTAGAAAGACTCAACCAGAATTGCTCCCTTAGACAATTCCTTACAAGATTTTCCTAAACTCAGAAATTCCCTTATCCGATCTAGTACTTCCTAGCCGAGGTAACCTTTACGAGTTAGGGACAAGCGAGCTGAGTTAACCCTTACAGCTCAGTCAAAGGACCTTACTCGAAAGTAAGAAAGAGTGTTTGTAACAGATTACAAGACCTTACAACTCGGAAAGATATTAAGTACGAGTTGGAGTTGTAAGTAGAAGATTGAGTATGAAATACAATGACTTTTGCTTAAGCTGCGTGTATTGATAGTTGATTTAGCAATCTTCAAGTCTTGAAAGTTGGCTTCTATTTATATATAACCAAGCAGATTAGCCGTTGTGACTTTCGTCGATTGGAAGTCTTTTGTGACCGTTGCAATGGATTTTACGAGTCACTAAGAAAATATCCGTTGAGGTGTGAACGTTGGGCAACGACTCTTGACTCCTTTGGAAGTCCCAATCCACTTGGTGGTGTCCGAAAAGTGGGGTGGAAACCACCGTTGAGTTTAGCGTTGCGGATTTCCGGTTTTGGAAACGAGACGGCCACGACATAGTGTCCGGTCTTCGGTCGGAGGTAGAAAAAGCCTTGTCTGCTGGTGATTTGACATCTTGAAGTCGGTTACTTTTGCATTTCAAAAATAGGATAGCCTCGTTTGAATAGCCTACAAAAGTAAACCAATTTGGTTCTCAAAGTATAAAATACTTTGGTCCAAGATTAGACACGAGATAATAATTTAATTAAGATAATTAAGTGCGTAATTATCCGAGTCCTAAAAGAGTAGAATTTTCCGAGTCTAATATCCATTTTACTCAAATTCCATCCGAGTCGAGTCTAGAGGTAAAGCAAGTAAGATAAAGAACATCATAGTAGTAAGACTTGATCTAGGCTGCTAATGTTTAAACCAAGCATGCTTGACTTAGAAAGTTGAATTAACACAATAATTTAATCAAGCTTAGATCATGAAGTCGGACACTGAGTTTATATACATAAGAGTGAATGTTTGAACATGCAATATATCTAAGTGTTGTCCGAGTGACTCGGAACCGTGTGAGAGCAGATTATGCTTTCGTGTCGAGTCGAGAATCAAGTGAGAACATATGCGATAGTTTATGCAACACTCGAAAAGATTCTATATCAGTCGGAAAAGCTTTTAAAACAGATAGAATGACTTTTAATCAAAACCTTATAAGAGATGAAGTCTTATACCTGATTCCTTGATGGAACTCGGAATGATGTATCTGTAAGGTCCGAGTCTTCGAGAGGAGTATGTTGAAAATGTTAGATTCTGCAATGGGGAGAGAGAGAGAGAGAGAGAGAGAGAGAGAGAGCCACTTTGGATTTTTAGGTTGAAATTTTTATTGTATTGGACGTGTGTTTAGATCTAAGTATGGAGGATGGAACTAATTTGAAAAACAAACAATCAAACCTAATTTTTCTTTCTTCAAGGATCCCCCGAACTCTGCTGATATGATATCAAATAGTAGTAATTAATATTAATTTAAATTAAATAAAAAAGGAATTAATTTTTATTGTTTACATTATGCATTTACTATTTTCTATATTTATTTAAATATGATATGCCAACTAATGATTAATTTTTCTCATATAATCTAAATTATTCTAAAGAATTAGATTTTTTTCTTACTTTGTTGCCTCTTTTAGAGTTATGCCTCCAAAATCATAAAACTGAATCCTCGCTAAATACTTCATAATACGAGGATCAAAATAAATAATATAATAAGATACATTAGTTTCATGATTTAGCAAGATAATTTATATTTTATGGTATGATTAGTCTATCAATAGTAGTATTGTCTCGTTAACGTTCCAATCATATTACATTGATAAATTTTCATATTCTTTAATAAAAATAAATAACATGGTTAAGATTTGGTAGTTACGTTTGCTTATACAATAAGTCATTGAATTAAAAGGATTGAGTGTGTCTAGATTATTTGTAGTACCTTATGATCGTCCTTCAATTCTTTCCAATTACGTATTTGTAATTTAGGTACGTGTTTGCTCTATATATTGTTTTTAACCACAACAAGTAGGTAAAATTTGAGTATATCAATAACCCAATTCTTGAGCAAAAAGATTACCACAAAATTCGCTTTAATTAAGATCTTTTATTTAATATATAGTTCATAAGTTTTATTTTATGAAGATTTTTGTCATCATTTTAAGTAATCTATGCTACTCAAACATTTATTCAAAATAAGCTAGGCATATTATTGGTAATTTTTATTATGTTTACTTGAATTCTTAATATGTTTAACAACCTATATAAGTAAAATAGGAAGAAGTGAGTAATATTTAATAGAGCATATAAATATTCAGAATAGCGAAGAACATAACGTATCGTACTCTAAGAAATTTAATTTAAATTACTTTTTAATTTTTAGACGGGAAAATTAGCAAGACAAATCATAAAGAATTACCACATGATTGTTTGAGTCGAAATTATGATATTTTTAGTACTTGTTTACATCTTATTTTGCTCGTAATAATTATTAAATTAGGAATATTATATGTTGTTTTATTTTTGTAGGAAATTTTAGAAATCAAAAAAATAAATAAAGAGGTGATAATTGAAGAATTGGGCCACAAATTTTATTTATTTTTTGGAGTCCGAAACCAGTATTTTTTCCTGCCTTATGTGATCCTCATGCTTGCACCGACCATCTTCTCCCTCACGTGTCTTCCTTTCCCTTCTTCAGCACTCTGTCTTTTGCTTCTTAAGTTCTGGGCCGAGGAAACCTTAACCCGAAACCCTTAAACTATAGCCATCTCCTTCTCTCTTCGGTCTCCCTCTACCTCACAGAAAACCCTACCTTTCACTCCTCTATCTCCTTTCTCTCTCTTGCTGCTGTTGTCCTTCACAAACCCGAAGCTTCTCTCACTCAAACTCTTTACCTTTCCCTTTGTTCTTCCTCCGACTGAAAACCTAGTCTTCCCTCACGTTGAAACCTCTCCATCCCCAACCCTCACGACTCTCTACTCTCCTCCTCTCTTCGGGCTCTTTCAAGCACAAATAATCTGTCCCCCTTTCATCTTAACGCAGAAACCATAACCCACTACTATGTATATGACTTTTTATTACGGTCAATTTACGACGGTTAAAAGAACAAATCGTTATGAAAAATAAGACCATAACATTTTTGAAAATAAGCGGCCTTGTATAATACCTATGACGATAGTTCTTTCAATGAACCGTCATCATAGGTTGAGGTATCACCTTTTGACTAGGGTTCTTTGAAAGACTCGTAGTCATAGGTTACATTTGATGACGGTTCTTCCATTGAACCGTCATCAAATGTGTCTCCAACTAGATCTAAAAACCCGAGAACTAATATTTGTTGTTTTCCATGCCCATTTCATTTGCTCTTTACTCTCGGTCTTATCGCTCTCCACGGTTCCTTTCGTCTACTACTACCTCGGACCCGCTCGGTCCGATACTTGTCACCGGTAAGCTATCCTCGTCGTTGTACCTCTTCTTGCCTCTTTCATTTCGCTCACTCATTCCTCTCGCCTCTTTTAGGTATAACTGTCCTCTCTTGCTTTCTATCTGTTGTCGACCGCCGTCGTTGTGTTTCTTCGTCTAGCCTCTCGCTCATTCTCGCCATTGTCGTCGTTCTTTCGGTATGAATCTATCATCTCTTATTTTTCGCTTTAATTTATTTATAAAATTTAGATAGTTGAATGTTGAATATATTTGTAATAATTTATGAATGTTGAGAATATGGGTAATGTTTGAGATTGTTTAAATGTTGAATCGTTTATTGATAATGTGGATAACATTTGTTTAGTTTATTAAGTTGGAAATTCGTGAAATGTTTGAGATTTGAAGAAAAGGGTTTAAGAGTTTAGGATTTAATTAATATAGGGAAATAGAATGATAGTTAGGATAGTAAATTGAAATAGTGCATCCAAATTTGTTTAGGGTTTAGAGAAATAGAAAGATAATTTGGATATAGGGTCATCCCCAAAAACTTGTCATAAACATAAATTTATATCCAAATTTGTTTATTTTGATGAGATGATATTGGGGTGGATTCATTTATCCAATTATCGAAATTGGTATCCAAATTTGGTTAGAGTTTAGAGAAATAGAAATATTTATGATTAAAGGTTTGGGGAAATAGAAAAACTTGTGGTTTAGGGTTTAGAAATATTTATGGTTTATGTTTAAGGATCAAAAGGAAGTAAATATAAAGGTGAAAATGTAAAAAATTAAAAAGGTTTTTAGATATAGGGATCTCCCAAAAACTTGTCATAAAGATAAATTTGTTATTAAATTTTTTTATTTTGATGAGTTAATGTTGAGCTGGACTAATTTATCCAATTATCTAAATTTCCGGTTTCCTTTTTGGTTGCAAGTTTGTTGTATTATACATAATCGTAAACTAGAGTACATGATTTTTGAAGTTTATGTAAAGAATAAGACAACAATGAATATGAATGAAATGTTGAAACCATCCATTTAATTTGCTTTAACTAACCCAAGACATAATTAGAACCGGAGTTCCCATAAGCCTTGTTGTCTTAGCAATGAGGTCGGGTTCGATGAGACAGCGCATAGAGTATATCTATAACATGGTTTTGTCCACGAAGAATAGGGAAAGGAGTAGAGGGTTTGTTGGAGAAAAAGGTGATAAATAATAGGGAATTATTACTAGTTTTGTCATTATTTATCACATTTTTCTCCAATGAATCTTTACATCTCTTTCCTTTATTCATGGACCAACCCATGCTGTGGATAGGCTCTATGTTTTTCCTCGTTAATCAAACCTCATTGTTAAACACAACAAGGGTCATGGAGACTCAGGTTGTAGTTAGATATTCGAAACAGATTCAACCAAATTGGACCCGAAACCCGATATTGAGTAGACTCGAAAATAAACCTACTCAAAATCTAATGAACCCAATTCGGACTCGAATCGAAATGACACGATCTAAAACCAAATCGATCTGAAATATAATTAGACTAGAACCAATTCAACCCGAATAAAAGTGACCCAAACCTGAACCGACCCAAATTCGCGTTTGACCCGACCTACATTAGATGGCTCTCTGCAATTTTTTCATTTTTTTGGTGGGTCTCTTAGGATGAACTTTTGTACTTGTAGTGGTACAATTTTGGTTGTCTCCCCAAATCCTACTCAAGCGAATCCATACCAAAGGATGGTGGTGAGCCGAAGTATTGTGTTGGTTTAGGGACCTATTCTATATAGTTCTCATAATTAGTTTCCAGGTTTTGAGCATGTGTAAATTGGGTGGAGATGGTTTCCTATTCAAACACTATCTTAATTCTTTGACTCCTCGTTGAGGTTAATATTGACATAAATTGCGAGTGTCATCGTCAATGTCAAAGAGATGTACAACATCTTACCATCCGATTCCATAACTCCCTATGAACTCGTGCAATAATAAGTTTAACAAAAATCAGACATCAAAAAACAAAACCTAGTAATAAAAAATCAACAATAAAAATCAGATCAACAACCAAAATAAAAATCAGAACTCAAAACCGAAATCGGTAATCAAAAATCAAAAATCAAAAATTAAAAATTAAAAATCAGCAACCGGAAATAAAAAATCAGCAATTAGAAATCAAAAATCCAAAATCCAAAATAAAAAACCAGAAACCGAAATCAGAAATCGAACACACAACAAGAACTCTAAGTAAACAAAAGCACTACCAACAACAATGATAAACAATCAAGCCAAGAAGCAACGTGACTACTGCAAAGTGAAGAGTGGGGATCCAATAAGCCATAAAAGGGAATGAAAAACAAGTACCTTTAACAAAATGGGAACTAGGGAGCTAAAGATTGAGTGTTGAGAGGACCGAAGATGTGAAATCGAAGCTGGACGATGGAGTCTAGAGAAAGAGAGAGAGAGAGAGAGAGAGAGAGAGAGAGAGAGATTGGGTGAGACGAGCTAGAGTCGGAGGCTTGGTCTGCTGAAGAGAGGCTTTGGGGTTACCTGGCTGGGAACGTCGAGGCAAGGAAGAGGAGACGAGACGACAGAAATTTTTACTTTCCAAGGAAGAGAGAGAAAATGGATATGGAATTGAGGGGGAGAGAAAATTATTAGATGTGTGTTAAAATTTGATCATAGGGATGGATGTAATCATGATTGTTTAATAAATATTCAAGTAATTGTAATTGTAATTGTATAGGTAAAGGTTAATATGATTACGAGTGCAATTTTGATTGCATTAACAAAATTGTAGCCAAACATTGTAATGTAATCACTATTACCAATTTGATTGCATTACCACTTTGATTACATCCAACCGAACATGCCCTTAGGGTTTGGTTTTGTTTTGTTTTTGTTCCTTTTTCTATTTGTTTGTTTTGTTTGACAAATAAAATACGAGGGAAAATTTCCCTCCAAAATCTAGCTTTAAAGTAAAAATATAATTTTTTACTAGAGTAGTGAGGAAAATTTTGATTTTTATCAAAAAAAAGGGAAAAAATAAAAGCTTGAAATTTTTATATTTTAAAATTTTATTAATAGAATTTAGTTTGATTAAATAAATAAAATTAGATAATTTTATTTGATTTTCCTATTGGTTAATTTGGAATATGAATTATAATTGTTAATTTAATGGATAAGTTTATTATTAAAAATTAATAGTTCTTGTAATTTAAGCAAGAGAAGAACGGCGCATCTAGTACAAGATTAATTTGGCCTCATATCAAATTTAGCTCTAGATTAAGGTTTGAATTAGTTCAATTGATTGGTTGGAAAATTATAGTACAAGATGATAGTCGTAAATCAAGGACTTCGGGGACTATTGAGTAGAGTACTAACCGATTAACTGATTGGCTAGATACTATTAGTTGGCTGGCACCTATTGGTTGATGGGTATTTGGTCGTAAGTCATTCCAACATTACCTTCGTAAATTTAACATCAAATATAATCATTATGGGTTTGAATAAGCTTAATTGGTCAGCTAACTACTTAACTAAAATCTAAATCATTGTCACTTAGTCCAATAGTCTTGTTATTATATCTCGGTATCTCACAATTCATTTTTATTAATCTATGTAGATAAGTTTGATTCAGATTGTACTACTTCAAACATTATCTTTATAAATTTAACATCAAATATAGTCATTACGAGGTTCAAATAAGAGCTTAATTGGTCGAGTTAACTACTTAACTAAAATCTGAATTGTTGTCACTTAGCCTAGTACTCTTGTTATTATCCATCCCTCAATATCTTGCAACTTCGTTTTTATTAATCTATGTAGATAAGTTCAATTCGGATTACTAGTTTAAATTTGACCAAATCAGCTTGGCCTCATATGAAATTTAGCGTCAAATTATGGTTCATATTAGTTCAATTGATTCGTTGGAAAATTACAATAAATCGGAGTAAATTCACTTAATTAACTCTTATATCTTTTGAAGTGTTGTCTTGCAACTTTCATTTTTTGATACTTGTCAATAACTTTGAGTTGGATTATACAATTTATACAACGTATTAAAATATCGAATTAGTTTATCTTATTTCAAATTTAGAGTCAAATATTCTTTAACTTGTTCACACTAATCGATTAAAAGTTACTTGTGTCCTTTTTTAATAACAACTTCCTGCTTTAATCTATACAAATAAACGTGTGAAATTAAAAACTAATATTAATAATAAATTAATTTTTAAAAAATTGGGTTTTTCTTCAACTCAAAAAAGGTTTTAGGTTTTCAACTTTTGTAAAATTGTAAGTACATGTAAGATAATATTGAATTGAGTTAATTGAAAATTTTAAATTATCTAATCGACATGAATGTAATCCGATTGGAATTTGACCCAACCCAATTTTGACCCAATCTAAATTTGACATGCCCGGATATCAACCCTACCAAAAAGCGACTGACTCGATTACATCCCGATCCAAAGTTAATCCAAAAGCGTACCCGAACCAACATTGACCAACCTTAATCGAAAACAATCCAAATTAACTTCATCTAACCCGATCCAAAATTAACTCAAACCCGACCCGAATTTGACCCGATTCGAAATTAACCCGAACCCGACTCGAACGAGATCGATCCAAAATTGACTCGAACCGAATCCAAACCGATTTGAAGTTAATCCGAACCGAATTTAATCTGAATCGAATCGAATGACCCAATTGTTAGGTCTAGCCTTCACCCCAAAAACATTACAAAAGAGAATAAAGATAAGAGCAACTCTAATATACATACAAGAACAATAATATCTATTTATATATATATATATTTCCTTTTAACATTTGACAAGGACCATGCTATAATTTATTAGATTGTTTAAATTGAGTCCAAATGAGAAAATTAAATTACATAGTTTTGATATTAGTCTATTGCATTTGTAGAATTATACTATAAAATTACGTTATTTTCAGACTAATTTATGTCCTCTTCATCAGATAAAAAATGGTATTTTTTTACCACGTTTTTGAAATATATAATTTTTCAAAAAATAATTTAATATTTAAATATCTCGTGCAACGTGTGAGCATAAACTAATAATAATAATAATAATAATAATAATAATAATAATAATAATGATAATAGCAAAAACTTACATGAAACCAGAATTGGATAGCAGGTACTTGTATTTGACACCCGAAATAGTTCCTCGAAAATTGACCCAAAATTAAAATTGACCTCAACTGCACCGAACTCAATCCAGACATTTTTCTGGAAATTTGTTTTTCTTTACAAATTGCAAGACAAGCTTCTTTCACTATAGAAAAAGAAAAAGAAGAGTAAACCAAAAATAATATGAAGATCGAATCTTGTTAACTGCAGCACTATCCAAATCTAAAGTTAATTAGATCCTAAACCAAATCAAATGACTCATTTATCGAGTAACTTATTATTGTTATTGTTGAGCAAAAAAGAATATTATTTATTATTTATATTATTATTATTATTATTATTATTATTATTATTATTAGAAAATAAAAAGGCAACGACATTTCGGTCCTTTCAAGACTTGTAAATTTATTTATTCCAATATTGACCTTTAAATTATTTTTAATTTTTATAAGTATTAAAAATTATCCTCTTAAAAAATGTAAGTTTTTCTTTATCACATGGGTAACTTTTTCACTCACTTTCCTTTGGCCTCTCTTTTCCATAAGAACTAAATACACCTTCCATTTTAAAATATATGTTGTTTTAAAGTTATACGGGAATAACAAGAAAATACAAAATTCGAGATAAAATTTGTGTCCAAAAATCAAGTTACCCTTAGCTTTCATTGAAAATAAAGAAAATTAATAAGAAAAAAGAGAGAAACAAAACAATTAATAAGGATAAATTAGTAAACTAATTATAAATATGTTATTAGAATTATAAAATAAAAGATATTTTAAAATGAAAAAAATTAATTAAAATAACATATATTATATAAAATAGAGAGTATAAAATCAAATGTGTGCAACAACCAGGTACTAATCATAGGAGATCGTGCTTCTAGAACTTAATATTTATTGATCCAATTCATTGTCATTAATATGATCATTATTATAATTAGTTTTAAACTACCAATTAAATTAGAAGCAATAATCTTGATTCTCAGACAACGACCACCAACATGCACGTCATCGCATGCATCACGGTATCTGATTTTGCTAATTTAAAATACTCAAAAGCTTTTCTATCCAAAAAACTCAAAACCTTCTGGCCAAGTTGAATATTCATCCAACCACGCCGCCACCTTTTTTATTAAAAATCATTAATAATAGGTTTTAAAAAATTAAGAAAAATGATACAGTGAGTTGAAAGCTTACCCCGAGAAGTAAGCTCAACATTTAAACGCCTTATCACAATTATAAATAACTTTTATTTTAATCTTTTTCCAAAAATTTTTATCTATATATAAATCGCACGCATCATAATTATAACTTTTTAGTTTTTCAATCGTCTCTAAGGATAATTACTGTAAAATAAGTGTTTAGTCCACCAAGTACCTCTATAATAAGATCATATTTAAAGCGTCCATTATATGATAATACTTTTGATAAGACAATCTTACTTAAAAATTTGTGATTAAGTAAAGATATACATCTTTTCAAACAATTACCGATTCCAAAATTTAATACAAGGATATCCCAATTTTCAGCTCTTTGTTATGCGAAAATAGCTGATAAATTTTATGAATATCTCCTAAAAAAGCTTTTAGAATTTCATATAGAATTTTAGGTAATTTTTTCAACTATGGGGTAGACATCGATGCACAAGCAAGCTTGTGTCCGGCATCAAGCCAAATCTCATCTATTCCCACTTCTCCTTTGTATTTCTACAGCAAAAATATTGATTTTACAATTGGAAAGGGACCCAAAAAATTAAAAAAATACATACAAGAAGAGAAAACAACAAAATTTCTATGTAAAATCTTTCCCCGAAAAATAAAAACCCTATGTAGTAGCACTAACTAGCCTGTAACTATGAACTCTATCCTTTGGATAGCAAAGAATAATGATTTTCCCGAAAGAAAGATGAATACTTGAAAGCTAAAAAGGGGAGAAAAGAACCAAGCATATGTGAAGTATGATGCTTTTTTACAAAGTAAGACACTAAGCTGTGATCCAGGGTGTTTCCTCCCATCATCTCTGCTGAGAATCCAGGGGCAATGGGTTCATTTCGATCTGCCCTCGTTCCCAATCTGAGAATGTCCCAAATTTCTCGGCTTCTCTTGCAATCTGGACATCTGTTGGGATGTAATATTGACTGAAAACTTTTATAAGGAAACGGGGAATTAGGCCAGCAACTGGGATGATAAGCAGGGATAACCAGAAGGACGATTTGCCCATCACATGGAAGATAGCCCTGTCACAAGGAAACGGAATTTAATGGCAATCTACAAAGGATTGTTACACTGTAATACCGCGATAAATTTCTTTAAAAATGACAAGGGAAGTAATGTGTTCTATCTTAAGATAACCCACAGATAGATGCCACAAACAAGTTGTTCTAGTCGGGTTCATATTTGGTTGGATTTACATTGGGTTTGAGCAGGTCATTTTAGAATTTGCATTTGCTATGAATTTTCATAATTAGCCTCTCAAGAAAATATGATCACTATCGATCACAAGTTTCAATTCCGTTCAGATTGAATATAAAACTTGCTTATTTGGATTACTGTTTCGGTCATGTGGGTAGGGTGGTTAGATAGAGCAGTGTATGTAGTTAGTATTTTGTAATGTGTCTATAATGTGAAGATACATCACAGACTGTGAACACAGAACATATGGTGGTTACTGTGATCTGTGGTAATATACCAGCAAACAGCAAAAGCAGTTGAGATTGTTCATATTATTATGAATGATGTAAATATGAGATTGAAAGACGAGCATTAGAGTCTTTTTAAGGATAGCAGTGGGAATTTTTAGATAGAAATGGGGAACTTTCATACGGAGGGGTTTGTTGCTCCTCCTGGAAGGCATAAAGTACTGTGTATAATGAGATTTTTAGTTAAGGTGAGCTCCACTTCAAATTCCTAAAAAGAAAAAAACAGAATGAGTGAATAAAGATTAGGAGAAAGAAATTACCAGAAACCAGGCAAGATTGGTATGCAATCGATGATGATGACAGAGATGAGAGTTGCGACAATGGATCCCCAAACAGCAGCATGCACGATCCAGTTCCACCGTATGACATCCATTGCCAGGTGTAAATTGACTAAAAGCACAACTGCAAGTGTCCACAGGTCACCAATGCTTGAACCATCAATGTCAGTCTTCCAATATACAAAGAGAGGGACGAAAAAGGCGACTGCACTTTGCCACAAAGTGTCAGCCATTGTCAGCCAAAATAGCTGGGGGTTGTAGCACTCCTCCTTCTGCCCCGGTTTATAGAGACCAGGGTATTTAAGAAGTGTTCTTCTGCTCAGATCCTTGTCAAGTATTGCAACAACAATTGTGGGTACAGAACTATAGATAACAGAGTACAAGACACTGCTCCAATCGCTAATTGCAGTACTCATAGTAAATGCAGTGAACAATGTGTACCTGAAAATTAAAGAATAATATATAAGGATTTAGGAGCTTCAGAATTTGTCCATAAAGACCATTGTGATCTTAACTTGTGACTTATGCTTCTTAATGCTCTTATTGCTGTAGTCATAGGCTTATAGCATATAAGAGCTCAAGCACACAGCAGGCCGCATATTGTATGACTCAACAGCAAAGTTGCCGTCCACGAAGAACGGAAGCCACCTCCTAGTCCTAAGGATACTAAATCGGATCTTGTCGTACCTACTCTGTTCTATAAGAGCCGAATAGATAAATAATATGAAGTAAAAAAGAATACATGGGTAGAAATTATCTAGATTATTCACTAGACAAAGTCATGTAGGCTTTCATTCAATTGTGATGAACTGCCAAAGAAGAGGGAAATGCTAACAGCAGTCAATTGTAACCCTATTGACATGGCAATTGCTTAAATGTACAGAAACCCTTCGTCGTAATTTTTTTCCCCTAGAATCAACGCTTGCATTAAAGCGAATACCTGAGCATGTTATTATGTTCTACTCGATTTCTCCTAGTAATCTATCTGCATTAGGCACAATCAACTAATTTCTCGGTTCATACTTTTCATTTTCTCGAATGTCAAAAAACTTATTAAGGCAATTATGTTTGCATGAAAAGTAGACTCACCAGAACAAGACGAGGACAAAAACTGCATTCCTGTAGTAGTTGTACAATAACATGTAACCCATTCTCTGGTAATTCCAATGCCCGTGAACCAACAAGAGTGTCACCAAAAATCTAAATTGCCCCATTGAAAAATCTGAGGCCATGACAGCTTGCTGTCCTTCCTGTCCACTCATCCCTACTCCAACATCAGCCATTTGGATCATTGACACATCATTGGCCCCTGAAGTGAATACAAGAAGAAACCGAGATGAGGAATGGATGAGCATGCAAATTTTAACAGCCCTCACAACATGAACAGCTCTCTTTGGTAGCTAAGACGTACATGAAAATGTGAGGGGGGACAATTTAAGAAAATAAGTTGCTGCATACCATCCCCAATTGCAAGAGTCATATCATCAGTTCTGTTCTTCATGAGGGCAACAATTCCTGCCTTTTGCAATGGAGCCACTCGGCAACACAATACCACAGCACATTTACTGGCTAACAAGAAAAGCTGTGACAGGTGGAAAACCAGAAAAATATGTCAAATTAGAAGTTCATTCGTATGCATAAATATAAGGATTTTACCAATACTAATCAAACTTAAAGGAAGCAAAGAGCTAACTCATTCATTTACCTCCTCCTCCAGTTCAGAGTCGAGAATATAAACAAGACTTTTTCCATCAATGATTAAGGCAAGCTGTATAGTGCCACTGTCCGAGTTTCCTTCATTATTGGTTACGTCATCAGAAACTGTTGATATATTATTTGACATGGCCAGAGCATCTTGTAATCTCCTCCTACATGCGTCCTTAGAGCGGCTATTGATAACAATCTGTTTCATTCCGCCCGTGAGAAGCTTCGAAGAATAGCCAATTGATATAGCTGTTTCTTGCTTGTCGCCAGTCAATACCCACACTTTGATCCCAGCATTTCTCAAAGATTCAATTGCTTCAGGGACACCTGGCTGCAACCTATCTTCGATAGCAGTGGCTCCAAGTAAGGTTAAATTGGTCTCTATGCGGCTAGCAACCTTGAGAAGCTGAGCTGCCCTACCAATTATGGCAGTGCTTGCAGCCTCATAGGCAGATTGCCAATGGCCAAATTCCACACTGTCAAGTTGCCTCATCCCGACCACAAGTGTTCTTAACCCAAGGGTGGAGTAAGAATGAAGATGGTCTTCTGTTGTAAGCATCACATTTGGATTGAGGGATTTGTTGATCACACTAAACATAGTTGTGTCAGCACCTTTTACAAGGACTTTAACAGTCTTGTCAGGACAACCAAGTATGACAGACATCCTTTTTCGATCACTATCAAACTCGTGAAGTCCCAAGACATCATACCTGCACATGGACAAGAAGACACTCAGAGATCTCTCACATAGGAACTATAATTTGATATCAATAATCTGCCAATGTGTATCACATGTCAAAACAAGAAGTAACATGAGAAAATTTCGAAAGGAATAACGTGATGAGAACAAACAGGTTTACGACTAGATGCTTGTAGTGAAATTGTGAAATAATTTGAACAACGATAGCTGCAGGTGCAACCAAGCTCTAACATTTGTAATCAGTGGCAAGTTTCAGATATTGGGATCAGAAAATGTAGAACAGAAGCAAGTAAGAATGAGCTTGAGGATCACCTGTGCCTGTCTCCACGAAAATCAATTACTATGTGGCCAGAGGTTCTTTCTACAAGTGTGAAGCCATAGGAAGCAGCTGCATAAACCAAAGCCTGCTCATCAGGAGACTCGCCTTGGTAGTCTATTATCCTCACATTAGACTCTGATGAGTCTGTGACAATAGGTACAATTGTATTGCAAGCAGCCAGTGCAAGGAAAAAATCATGAATATATCTTCCTTCATCTGTGTCTTTTCCATCTTTTACCAGTTTTTGAAGAACAGGATCAACGTCCACCATCACCTTTGGCCTCAGAACCCGCCCATTCACTGATAATGTGCAATGGAGGAAACACATTAATTCAAAAAAAAAAAAAGAGAATCAAAAATTAATCCATACTAACAAACAACGTCATTAAATAAAACTGAGATCTTGAGAATATGGATACCTTTGACACAGTAATCATTCGTTTCATCGTTGTTAGAATTCTGACTGCTGTAATCTGTTCCCCATATACTTGCACATTTAAATTCCATCTTGTTTTCAGTCAGTGTACCAGTTTTGTCAGAGAAAACATACTTTATCTGCCCCAAGTCTTCATTTATATTCAAGGCCCTACACTGAAAGCTTGAACCAGAGGCATCATCAAACATGGTGGTATCTCGGTTCATGAAGTAAGCCTGACCAACCCGCACAAGCTCCATGGATATGTAGAGTGAAATGGGTATCATAATCTGGAATACAATAACTCCCATGAGGAACGTAAAGAATATTTCGAGCCCCAGCCCGGAATAGTTATAATCCTCTGTAGGTACTTCAGAGTAATCCTTTTTCCTGTAAAATGGCATGTCGTTGAGCTCATCCTTACGGTGCCCCATCCAAGTGCCAAATAGAGTACATACTATTGTGCACAACCCAACAAGGAACAGAGAGAGAAAATGATTTCACGATTCATCTGAGTCTCAAGCCTGCTTCTCTTAGATGGGGCTCCTGCATTGTTGAGCATAGCTTTGGTCTCACGGCCAGCATATACAACCACTCCGATCACCCAATTTGTGTTCTTGAGCTCACAGCCTCGAAGTATAATATGTGAGGGCCCCAGTGACATCCTTTTCCCATCAATTTCCATGATTCCCTGAAAACCATATATGTTGCGATTTGGTTTATCACACTTGATTATTCCTGTAATATCTTCCTTTTCTGGGTTCTTCATAAGGGTCTCTTGCTTGGCATAACGTGTTTTCAAATTTGACTCTCCGTCAAGATTTATCGTCTGCACATAAGCCACCCCTGTTGGGTCACTTGTTGATAGCAGCACTACATCACAAGGAAGAGTCTCATTTGAAGAAATCTTGATGATCTCACCAACCTGAATATGCTTCCATTTCTTCAACTGAAACTGACCATCGACCAGCACATTTGCTAGCCTATTGTTCTCAACTCTGTCTGACTTGTGTCTTCTAAAATCCTCGAAGGCATTCTTAATAGCTGAAACTGTCAGCACAAATGCTAAGGGCAAAATAGAAGCGAACCTGCCAAAAACCGCAAGTTGAGGCAATTGGTTGAGGATAGCTATAACGAGGAAGTAAATATATGCCACCCTATGAAACTGCTCAAAGAGATTCCTAGGCAAAAGGTGATCACGGAATACTTCGAAGTCCGTATAGAATTTCCAGCAAATTCAAATCTCTCATTTGTCTTAGCTGGATCATTTATGTGAATCACCCTTGCATCCTCGTCATTGAATTCCTTCTGCGACTGTCCTAGTCCTTCAGAATGAGCTCTTGTTGATCCATCTCTTGTTGATCCATATCTTGCTGGCTTCGTTTCTAAATCACCGAAATTCACCTCCCTCACAGAATTTACAGAGGACCTCAACTGATAAATCGAAGTGCTTCTTTGAGAATTCCAATCCAAGATTGGATCAGTCTTTGCTGAATACTCAGCTGGAAAACTAGAACCCTTCCAGGAAGCTGATTTTGCAGCTGCTCGAACATGCTGATTTGAATTTTCAGCTCTCGAGCTGGAATCTCTCACTGAGGCTGACTTTGGAGGGTATGACAAACCACTTCCCCGAGAAGAGGAATACAAAATGGAGTCACTATGTGGTGATTTCTCAGCCGGGTTATTGGAATTCATATCAGAAACAGATTATCCACACTTTTAAGGAGTTGGTTTCAGCTGATAAACAAAGGCGAATCCTGATGGAAAATCATAGGTTTCAGTGTAATGGGATCAAGAGCTTTAGGCCATGATCACAAGATCAGAGCCCCTTGGCCACAAAGAAGTCAATTCTCAAAAATATGCACTACCCAGATGCCAATTCCTCACAGAAACACAATCAAACCCAACAATTCACTCTCTAAACCCACAAATTTACACCAAGAAGCAGCTATAAATCAGTAGAAAAGCAAGTTATATAAACAACAAGAAGCTGGGTTCACACATATACTAAATACAGCAAATGGGGTTTTGGCAAAATGGGTTTTAGGAGGAAAACTTACTTGCTTGTGGGAGAAGACAATGAAGAGAGAGACAAAGAGAGAATTTGAGCCAGTTCTGGGGCTGAATAACCCTCTCTTTATGATATTTGAACTTCCAGGGCCCCGACGTATAAGAAAATTCGTTGGTCAATGGCATTGTAAGGAAAATAAGGAGAGAGAAAGGAGGGGGAATGTTGCATGAAGGAAAGGGGAAGAGTCGTAAGAGGCTGCTCCTATAACAACAATTAAAAATAAAATTAAAATTAGCATTGAATAGACTGAAAAATCCTTTCCAGAGGAATAGTTTTTCTAGAAAGGAGGACATGGAGAGAGGTTGAGGAGGTATGATTTGAATAAATTTAATAGCGAGTCTAGAAGAAGAAGAAGAATTGAAAATTATTAAAAAGAAATTGAAAATGGGAGGATTAACAGTAGAAGAGGTTCCTGAATTTGACCGGAGAATTTGGAGATTTCTTCAGAAAATTCAATTTCTTTGAAAGTCTCTGCTTCTCCCTCTCCCCTCCCTCTCTCAAGTGTTTGGCGCAATTATTTATTTATTTTTTAAAAAAATTAAAATTAAAGATCAACTACCTATTCTTCAAATGAAGAGGGACTTGGCGCTATTATTACAGTTTCAGATCCCATTCAGGCAAATATTTGGTAGCAATGTACGATTATGGTTCAGGAATGGGCGGCAAAAATTGAGGTTTGGTTCGACTAATATTTAAAATTTTGACCAACTATTTTGTGATTTTATTTAATAAGTTTAAATTTGGGTTAAATTTGAGTTCGAACTATAAAATATGGGGAAAAAATTTGTATCTAAATTTAAAACTCGGACAACTGATCATGACCGATTTTTTTCCAGGTCGTACAAATTCTAGTCATTGGGTTGGAAACAATTTTTACTCTTAAGAATTTGTAAAACAAAAATGATATGTGTCTTGTATAAGACACGCCTTAAGTGTCTTCTCTCGACTTAAAAATTATTTAAAGAAGAATGGTATGATTTAATACTATAATTGTATTACAACTTACAAATTATGTACAATTATCATTTTATCCTCATTTTTTTTATATTTGTAAAATTATAGGTATGACACACATTCTAGCTATGGTTGATCCAATTAGGGTATCATTTGATACTTATCGGTATAGCCAATAATTATTTAAAATTTGCCTTCATAAGTAATCACAATTATTAAAAAATAGTGATTTTAAATCATAAAATACATTAATATAGATCAAGACAAGTCATTTTAAGAGTATTTTCATACAAGACACATATCATCACCCTTTGTAAAAATCACGAGAAGTGACAACTTTGTAAAATATTTCAAAAAATTGTATAAGATTGCAGGATGACGTAGAAAATAGCAAAACGTTAAAAAAAATATGTATAAAATTGTAGGATCCATCATTTAGAAAATAATAGTTTATATATATATATAAATACTTCCTCCATCCTACCAAATTAGTCAAAATTGGTCAAACATGATATACTTTGACCATAATTTCTTTTTCGATTTCTTCTAAATTTATTTATCTGTAAATTTATGAACTTATTTAAATTAGAATAAAAAAAATAAGACGAGAGTAAAGTGCATAACAAAATATAACATTTTATTTCGTACTCATGCTTTCTAATAAAAGAGATTTTTCTATTAGTTAGAAAAGTGATAAGAGATTTTTCTTTTATCTTATGTGAGCTTATATTTATTAGAGTTGTCATGCCTGAAGATCTCCAATGACAGCCTACTGCCAATGGTTGGGATTATTATTATTATTATTATTATTATTATTATTATTATTATTATTATTATTATTATTATTGAACTAAAATAAAGAATCTAGAAGAATTTAGAATAATTTTTCTAAATTTATTTGAACTAATTTAAATTAAAATTGGAAATAAATAAAAAAGAACAAATATTAACTTATTAATCAACTTATTAAAACTATTTAGGATGATTCAAGGACCTGGAAAGAGAAATTAAGAAGAAAGCATTGTATTAAGACAAAAAAAGTAGAAAAATAAAATTAAAAGAAAATACTGAAAAAAGGAAAGAAAACAAACACCGTGTTATAGTGATTAGTAACTACAGTAGCTATGTGGTTAAGACTAGACCTAATGAATGTGTCATTCAGGTCAGTTGTATGTTGGATCATGTTCGAATTATTAAAATTTGGTTTACTTTCGAGTTAGATTGATTGTAAGTCAATTATGATTTTATCCAATAAACTTGTCTTATAGAAAAAAATGTTAGTATAGTATTTACGACATGTTCTAATTAATATTTCGAGTTAACTGTTCGGATATTGGTTCAGATATGAATTTAGGATCATTCGGAGCGAGTTACTTTTACTAGGTCTACTTAAAACCTCGTGAATAAATTAGAAAGGGCGAGATCAATTTGCACACCAATTTCCTTTATTGTATCTACAAATCATTTAAATTTACAAATTCTTATAGTATGGGAAGGGACCACAATCAACCTTGACTTCAACATAATTTTATCAATAAACTTATCCGTGTTTTTTAAATTTCAACGGACAATTTATTATGATTATGGTCAAATAATACGCTTTTAACTGACTTACTCATAATGAGGTAGGTTTGTTTTTTATATTCATCAATTTTATTGTTTGTCATTATGTTTTTGATAAACTAGTAGTTAACTTTTTCCTAAATTAATTATTTACATGATATGTACCAAAAATAAAAACTCAAAATATAAAGAATTTTTTTAAAAAAGGAAAAAAAAACAAGTGGCGAAAGTAATATATTGACTTGTGATAAATCATATTCCAACAGTACTATTGAATTACCAATTAAAATGGAGTAGTTTACAACTTCACATGGCATGATAGTAACGCTAAACATGTATAATTTTAAAAAATTATTTAAAAAAAAACAGAAAGGTGACATCACTTCAAATCAAATTTTCAAAATGCATTATAGTAAGCTTTCAACTTTAGTTTTTGTCATTGACTTCACAAACATTAGCCAACATCTAAATTTGTTAAAAATACCCAAAAAGAATATATTTTTTTCTTTGATTGTGTACCATTTTACCCTATTCTATCATTGTATTTGTTAGTACAAGTATTGCCTACCTAAGCACTATCAACTCAAGTTAACATGACATCGTCATAAGGGATCAGATTTCGAAAAAAAAAAAAAAATGAGTTCCTGTCTTTACATTTTTATTTTAAAAAATTTTGTATACATATGGTTGTTTTGTATGAATAATTAAAATTTGTTTACATGTGACATAGAATAATTTTTGCATACATGATTGTATATATAAAACTTTCAATCATATATGAAAAAACCACTACTTTGAATGTAAAATTCTTAACTAGCCACCCTACAGAGAAGTTGGCACTAAAAAATATCAAATCTATTATAAGTTGTTAAGATCAGGAGCTCACTTAAATAATAAAACAAGGAACAAAGGAAATAACAAAATGGGACACAAGATTTTTTTAACGTCAAAAGACCCAAATTGGAAAAAAACCACTAATCGATGTACTAGAATTCAAGTAGTTTACAAAGAATTTCACTCAAGCTAATCTAACTTACACTTTGTAATTCCACTACTTCTTCTCATCAACAATGCATTCAATTATATAGCCATAATTGAGCCTTTATAAGCATTTACAAGCATTAACCAAGACATAAAAGTAAATAACGCATAAAAAACGGATGAAGAACAACAGTCGGGACCAACGAACACATGGCACGGGCGTGCCAACCGACCACGATTCTAACCGTGTCATGGTTCTGTCCCTCTCCTGTGTTTTGCTTTGCGTTGCGCCATGACCGTGCCGTTATGTCATGATCGTGCCACCCCGTAACTTGTGATTCCCGAGCCCAAACAATCCATTAGGCTCTACTACCCCAATACAGGTATCATATGCCTGAATATCCAACAAATACACCATGAATTTGGGATAAATAACAAAAAAAAAAAAAAAACAGGCGGAATTTTGCGGGAGAAGAAAGAGGGGAAAAAATTGTGCGGCCAATTTGTACTAAATATCCCAACACACATATCTATCACAAGTATCAAATGCAAATCTATTCCAAGCATCACATGCCTAATAAAATGCAAATTTACTACAAGCAAAAAAATTGTATTCTTGATTTTACTACATTATAATTTTCTCATACTGTTTATTATTAATATTATATTTTTAAGTTATCTTATGAATTGTTTTCTGTTTTGGTACTTTTAATATAAACTTTCATGATCCTTTTTAAATCCTTATAAAGATTTTTTGAAATTTGTTTTCAAAAAGGAATTCATATATTAGTAATTTTTTTGTAAGAATAAATGTAGATTATCTAATTGGGCCTCTATATCAAGAATAGTTCCAATTGTATTTGAATGCCCATAGGGAATATGGGATTTCAAGATCAAGCTTAAAGTCTAAGCCCACAACTTATTTCAACTCGTTTGCTTAACTTACGATGATATTGTCTTCTTTAAGATTCGAACCCTGGTAGATATGATGGAAGTGTAAAGTGTTTGCTACTAAGCCAACACTCACTTAGAAAAATGACCCACAATATAGTTTTAACAAGAATTATTTACAATGTGAAAGATTACTTGGTGGATTGAAGTGGCCGACTAAGTTTCTTATTCCTATATGGTACATTTGGAAATGGAGGTGTGCTACGATGTTTTGATAATTGGGAGCATGTTCCATGTGATTAAGGTCATTTCTTGTTGACAAAAATATGATGAGATTATCAAAGTCATGAATGTGGAAATAGGGATGGCAACGTGACTAGTTGGGATCGAGGACTGACTTCTCTGCTTTGAGGGACGAATCTTTACCTCGCGGGAAACATTTCTTGAACAGAAATGTTGAAAAAGTCCAAAAAATCAATTTCAAAACCAAACAAATTTACATAATAATACAAATCTACAAGGTTAGAAATGTGAAGACTAATTTTTTACACCGAGTAGCATTTTGTCCTCAAAATGTTGAAAAATACAAAAATTATGAAGGTTTGCTCTTGGAGAAGTTAAGTTACCCTAGAGGGGGTGAATAGGGTGATTGAGGATTTTTGAAAAATATCAAACAATTTTACACATATCGGACTAAGAAACAGATTCCGAGTCTAGATTGGACTCAGAAAGTTAGGTACACACATAAATACGTAGAAACCATCCTGGGGCGGAAAATCACGAATAGTGCTAATCCAAGCACCAAATCAAATCTACTAATTAAATACACAATTACAAAGGACTCGACTCTTACCAGAATTGCTCCCTTAGACAATTCCTTTATAAGTTTTCCTACACTCGAAGTTCCCTTATCCGATCTATTACTTCCGACTGAGTTAACCCTTATAATCAAGGACAATTGAGCTGAGTTAACCCTTACAGCTCAGTCAAAGGACTTAGAAAGAAAGTAGAAAGAATATGAGTGATTACAAAACTTTCTTTACAACTTGTAAAGTAAGAAAATACAAATTAGGAGTTGTAAGCTCAAGATTGAGTAAGAATGCACTAAGTGTTAAGCAATATGTTCAACAATAATCTTCAAGTCTTGTGGAGTGGCTTCTATTTATAAGCACCAAGGCGGAATGACCGTTGAGACTTGTTCTGGACTGGTGAGCCTCAATATCCATTGTAATAGCTAGTATGAGTCACTCGAGAAAAGATCTCGTTGAGATGTGATCGTTGTGAAGTGATCCTTGGCTCAAAAGATGGTATATCCCTTTGGTGGTGATTGAATTCTGGGATGGAAACAACCATTAGACTCAAAGTTAAAATTTTCCAGTTTTGGAAACAAACAACCCCGACATGGTATCTAAGCCATGTCCGGAAATGGGTGATTCCTGTCTCGCTGGTGTTTAACGACTAGAAACCAGGTTGCTTTTGTATTTCAAAATTAGATTAGACATGTTTAATCAACCTACAAAAGCAAATCAAAGTGGTATTCAAAGTATAAAAATACTTTGGTCTAAAATTAGACAAAGATAATAATTAATTCAAAGCAATTAAGCATTTAATTATTTTCAGCCTAAAATAATGAAATTTTCTAAGTCCAATATTCATTAGGTTCAGATTCCATCTTGAGTAAATGCTTAAAATGATCAAGTTAGAAAGAACAAGATATCAGAATACATAAAATTTATCAAGTAAATAATTATTAAGAAATAAACCGACTTAGAGATTAGAATTAACGTTGTAATTCATTTTCATTTGAAACACAAAGTCAGTACTCATAATAAAAGTGTTAGAAAAATTATTTACTCATGCGATTGTTCCGAGTTGTGTCCGAGTGGGCCGAAACACAGTTAAGAAATGTTATGCTTGAAGACTGGTTTTTGAGTGGGTCCAAACAAGATGAAAACTTAGATATGAATTTCTATAAAGCTCAAAATGACTTAGAATCAAATCCCAAGAGAGATAGAGAGTTATACCTAGGTGTTCAAATTAAATACAAACTTACCATTGATTAATACTCATCCATCGAGCTTAAGAAGATGAGAGCGAGATCCGGGGGAGAGGAGAATAGAGCGAGAGGCTAAGCGAGGTTGAGCAAGGCCATGGGATGAAAGGAGCTAGTGAAGAGAGACTAGAGAGGAGAGTGAGAGGAGGGCTACTGAGATAGTGAGAAGAGAAAGAGATGAGATAAGGGCGATAATTTAGAGAGCAAGAGATGAGGGTGAGAAAAAGAGAGAAAGAGAGAGAGAGAGAAGCGAGCGAATAAGAGAGCGAAAGGGGAAAGAGAGATGAGATGAGGGTGGCGACTCATAGAGCAAGAGAGATGAGAGCGATTGAGAGAGCTAGAGGAGAGAGAGAGAGTGAGTGATTGGTCGACTTAAGTGATAGGATAACTTTTATAATTAGGGTTATAAAGGTGGTAAAATTACAAAAAGATTTTTATAGTGATTTATAAAAATTTCATTAAAAATTGGGGAGGGGGATAGGGTGGGGAATGGGCCAAAATTTCCCCGGCCTCGTCCTTGTCCCCGCTCAAGGGAATATGTTTATCCCCGTTCCCTGTCCAAGGCGGGGATTTTCCCTGATTCGAGTCGGGGCCCCCTCGGAGGAATTCCTGCCTCATTACCATCTCTATGTGGAAGACTCAATTTTGGGTATTAAGCTCCAACAAAAAATTGAGATACTTGTTAGGTGGGAGTCCCCACCTAGAGGTTGGGTGCTACTAAACATAGATGATGCTTCAAAAGGAAACCCGGTGTTGCTTGCCTATAGAGGTGTTTTTATAGGGCAACAAGGGCGAGTGTTTGTGTGGCTTTATGATGAGTCAAAGAATATCTTTTTCAATAAAAGCTGAGATCAAGGCAGTCCTACAAGGCCTTGGCATTGCTAGAAGCAAGCATTTGTGAGAATCAAGCGTTTTCCAAGAATACAGTCCAAGTTGACTCGATCATTGTGGTCGGAATGATACAAGGTAATACTAATCGGTGTCCGAACATAGTTCCATTCTCAAGCAATACAAGGATTTGATCGAGTGAGCGAGACTTGGTCGTAAAGATATCGCATTATTTTAGAGAAGCTAACCAAATGGCAAATAACTTAGCAAACATGGGAATTAGTAGAAATTTTGGTATTCTATTTTTATTCTCATCCTATGGAGGATAACGATTTTCTTTATGCTGATAATGTAGGTGTTACGGGGCCTCGAAATGTTAAGAATTAAAATATTTTCTTTGCCCCTCTTCCGCACCAAAAACAAGAATTATTTACACTTTACTATCCTTAAATATCGACAAATGATTAAAAAAAAGTCTCTCAAGTATGAGAAATAATTCTAAAATATGGTATAATAATGTATAGCATTAGAAACCAATTTATTAGGTGTGAACTAAAGAATTTTACCTTATCAACCATTAACACTAGTACATATTTCAATTTTAATAAAAATGTAATTTTTAATTAAAATAATAAAAAATTCTAATTAAAATTGCAATTAACAAACTAAAACATGAAACTTACAACTCCAACATTATAATAATATAAAATAACTGAGAAAAAAGGAATTAACAATAAAATTAATTTTAAAAAACTTCTTATTCATGGCTATGGCACTGGTAGAAGAGGGGATGAGATAGAAAAACAAGGAAGGGAATAAGAATAGCGGATAGAGTTATGAAAACTATTCCATTGTCAAATTAAAAATAAAAAATAAAAAAATATTTATTAAAATAATATTTTATCGTCTAACATTTAATTTTAAAATTTTAAATTCAAATATTATTTTAAGGGTGGTGCTGATGTCATAAATTCCATTAACTTTACTGATTTCTTTTTTTAGTGCAAAAGAGGGGCTACGCCCCCAATAGGATATTAATAACTATTAATAAACCTGGGCCAAGAGACACCTACATTATCCGCAAAAAGAAAATCACTAAGAATGCCAGGAGGGGTGTGAAGGGGTAAAAACCCACCTCCTTATCAATAAATAAATTAGCTAACTTACCCATCACCCGATTGGCTTCAAGAAAGCGAGTGAGAAATTTCACTTCTCAATCACCACGGCCTATGAGTTTCTTACACTAAGTAATGATAGGCATAAATTGGGTATTTTTAACTTGAGAACCCCTTAACATGCCCACTACAATTAAAGAATCAATCTTGACCCATACCTTCTTGAAACCCATACTCGTGAACCAAGCGCAAACCTCTCTACACCGACTTGATTTCAAGCCCATCTCCTTGGTCTCCCCTAACAACTCCGCCGCCCACCACCATACCCGGGTTGCCTTTGGAGGCGCCGTCGGTGTTTAGCAAAACCTATTCAGGTTGTGGGGCTTCCCAACCCACTAATAGCTCCCGTCCGATTGAATTGCGAATCTCCATGTCTTGAGAATTTTCTTACCGGACTTTAGCTATTTCTCTAGTTTTTTATAGAGGAAACCCACCATATTTTTTGGTACATCATCCACGTTACCAAAGCAAAGAGCGCACCTCCACTTCCGGATATACCACACAATAATCAGAAATTTTGTAATCCATTATGGGTCTCTCTCTTCCTTCTTGATATTCCTGGCAATCCAGTCATTAATTGGGAGTTGCGAGTCCATAACTTGTCCATTGTTATCAAAAAGACGCCAAATCCTGCGGGCATGAATACGAGTCTCGAAGGATGTGGTTTAGGTCATCCACTTCCACCCCATATAATTGACATCCCGGTTACGGTGCCAAACCTCTCTTGGATATATTTAAATTATTCATGAGTCTATATTGGAATAGCCGGAGGAACATATAGATCCGTTGCGGGACCTTGAATTTCCGGATCTATCACCAAT
Organism: Talinum fruticosum; assembly: GCA_021018815.1. Taxonomy (NCBI): domain Eukaryota; kingdom Viridiplantae; phylum Streptophyta; class Magnoliopsida; order Caryophyllales; family Talinaceae; genus Talinum; species Talinum fruticosum. The sequence goes on along the minus strand of JAITYX010000063.1, from coordinate 3,145,576 downwards.
CGGATCTATAAGGATTGACTAGATCATCGCGGACAAAGGCGATGGCGGATTTGATTGAAAATTTGCCGGAAGATTCAACTCTCCGGAAGAAATTATCTTCAATGCCTTCCTCAACAACCTCAAAAGCAAGCAATACGTTGAATCACTTGGTTAGGGAGATAATCGGCAAAGATCTCCTATTTTCAGCTCAAATTGTAATCCCAACAATCCTTCAATTTGAGTGTAAGGCTTGAAGGGTTAATCGGGTGATGAGAAAAATCATTTAGCGGTTTATCATCCGCCCATCGATCAATCCGGAAGAAAGTGTCTCGGTCGTCTCATATCGCGTGTCCCATCCCCTTCCTAGGAGTTTCAAAATTCTCCACCAAGCCCTTCCAAGAATTAGAGGAGTTATTCTGGTAACTAGAGTTATGTCGATAGAGCACTGTACAATATTTAAATTTCGAATTCGGGCCCAAAGCGAGTTGGGTTCGTGAATGAACCTCCAGCCCAACTTCATCAGGTTAGCTGAGTTTAATTGTCTCATTGCCCTAAAGCCCAAACCTCCATCTTTATTTGAATTGGTGACTTTACTCCAGGATATCGGATGAATTTTCCTTTCAATATGTGTCCCACCCCAAAGGAACCTCCTGGTTTTCCTATCGATTTCATCACAAATTGATCTTGGCAGTTTGAGAGTTTGCATAGGGTACGCTGGAACGGCCGACAATGTGGATTGGATTAACAACGACCTCCCTGCCCATCCAAAGAGTCTTCTATCAACTCTATCAACTACTTCCTAGAAGACAGACTTAGTAACTCGCCGGTAATTGTAGGCACACCTAGGTACTTGCCCGGGTTATTAGCCTTACGGAATCCAAGAGTTTCACAAATTCTAGCGAGTAAGACCTATCTCCACATTAGGTGAAAAGTATACACTCGACTTATGATTACTGACTTTTTGTCCAAAAGCATTACTAAATTTTTCCGGCGAGGAACTAACAATTTGTGCTTGCTCGGGGTTACTTCGTAAACGGGACCACATCGTCCGCGAAAAACAAACTGGATATCCTGGATCCGTGTCTACTAGTGGGGAAGGACCGCCAATCTCCCCTAAGGGTTGCACCCTCTATTAAGTGGTAAAGTCTCTCAATGCAAGCCACAAACAGATACGGAGAAAGTAGGTCTCCTAATCGGATGCCACGAGATGGTTGGAACCATTGGGTTGGCTCCCTATTCCAAAGAACATTCAATGAGAAAGATGAAATACACATCGTGATAACCTCTACCAACAGTTGGGAATCTGCATATCCATTAGAGTTTCTTGAATAAATGACCATTTCGATCTGTCATATGCTTTTTCTAAATCGATTTTGATTGCCATCCACCTGATTTTTCCAGTTTTTTCCGCATTGAATGAAGTGCCTCTTGTAGGATTATGACATTATCACTAATTTGTCGTTTGGGGATAAAATTAGCTTGCACTAGCGAAATTAAATAAGGTAGAACCCCTTTGAGCCGATTAACTAGACATTTCGTAATCGGTTTGTAGGACACATTTCATAGTCCAATGGGTCTAAGTCGCTTCACCAGCTGTGGATTACGTACTTTTGGAATGAGAGAGATAAAGTTGTTATTGATACCTTCAGGAAGACTTTGACCGTGGAGAACCTCTAAAACAAGTTTGGCAAACATCATTTCCCACAAAAGCCCAAAACCTTTGGAAGAAGGTGGCATAAAAGCCATCCGGCCTCTGGCGCTTTAGGGTCCATACTCAAAAGTGCATCATGGACATCCTGAGAGGAAAAGGGCTTAGAAAGCTCAAGAAGTTGGTATGTGCTTAATCGCGGAAAGTGCCCCAATGGTAGCCCTTGTCTAGGTCCTCCCGAAATAGGCTCATTGAAGAGAGAGGAAAACTAGTCGACAACGAATCTTTTGACTTCCTCTAAAGCAGCTACCCAAGTACTATCATATTGTTGAAGAGATTCAATTTGGTTATATCTTCTTCGAATGATGGTACTCGTACCATGTTTAATGAAGTCTAATCTCGATTTTTGGAACCGGATCGGTTCGATTTGTTTAAGAACCTCATTAAGCTCCAACTTGAGTTTGCTTTCCGAGTTTCACATGGTGCCGGTGACCACCCTTTGCCTTCTTCGAGTGAGTACCAGTTAGTCTAGATAATAGTTGTCTTTTCTTTTTGAAAACATTACCAAAAATGGCTTTATTCCAATGATCAAGCTCCTCTGCCAAATAGGATAAGATTGAAACGAGAGGAAGGCTAGAGCTCCATTTGTCTTGTATTAAATTAGCAAAATTTAGGTGAGAAAATCAAGCCACTTGAAACTTGAACGGCTTTGAAAAGGTCGAATATCCGGAAAAACCCGAGGGACAAATCAAAATTGGTGAATGGTCGGAGTAGCTACGGGTTATATGTCTCACACCCCTTTCTTGGAACTTATTCCGCCAGACACGGGTTACTGAGTGCTTTGTCAAGCCTGGCACTCTTTTGAGTCTCCTCGCTATTACCTCTAGTCCAAGTAAATTTAGGCCCGGAAAAACCAAGGTCAATCGGCCGAGTTGTTTTCGATTCGGTTCTTAAATCGAGAACACCTCCTAGCTATGTTAAGTCCATCATGGTCTCTTTCTTCTAAGCTTATGGTTTCGTTGAAGTCTCCTACTAGTAGCCAAGGAGAATGAATTAAGCCAAAGAAACGATCCAACTTATCCCTTAAATATCTCTCGAAGACCCTCATCGAGACTTGCATAAATTGTCGTAAAAAACCAGGCCATAACACCACCTTCAAAAATCTCGGTTATAATGTATTGGTCGTGGGAATGAATGATATTTAAGTGAATTTCTTCGGGTTTCAAAAAAACCAAACACCGGCTTGAAAACCTTGAGCTACAACTTTAAAACATCGGCCAAAATTGAAAGAGTTATAAACTTGGTCTGCACTCGTACCGTTGATATGAGTTTCTAGGAGAACCAAAATAGCGGGATCATGAAGCCGGAGAAGATCCTTAAGAACTAACCTAAATAAAGGATTTCTAGTGCCCCGAACATTCCAAATGAGGATGTTCATAGCATGATCTCTATTTCAAATAGGACTATTATTCATTTGGGGATTTAAAATCATTAATCCAGTACGGAAAAGAGCCCAGGGGCCAAAGATCAAAACATATCATTGGAGTCCACGCCTCCAATGTTAGAATCAATTTGTATTTTAGTGGCTACCAAATTTGGTAAGTTTCTGGTGGGGGCGACGATGGGTTGGTAACTCCAGCACCTGTTAGGCCTGAAGCACCTATATGTTCCAAGTTTTCTTGAATTCCGGATAGGCCTTCACTTGAAAGGCTTTTCAACCCATGACCTCGTCCTGTATTATGCCCATTAACAAAAGGTTTGGCTATCCTTCTTGGCCTAGTAGGGGGAGATTGATAGTTACGAGGAGCGACATCCACATGGGATGCAGTGGGAACAAGCCCAGCTCCTCCAATGGGGAAGGGCCGGGAGACAACTAAATTCCTCAAGGGATTTGGGCTTCGAATCTTCGACAGGCCTTGGGCCTTTCCAAGCCTAGAGCTGGGTGAGGGCTATTTTTTAAGAACATTGGTTGGCATATTTTCTTTGTCTAGGTTGATTTCCAAATGTGGATCGTCCACTACTTGCAAATCAGTAACCAGTTAATTCCCTCTTCCTAAAATTGGAGGCGCCTCTGATTGCGAAAAAGTAGTATCCTCTATTCCCCTATTTCCATGTTATTGTCTCTGAGATTATCCTCCTGCTTTAGATTAGCAAGGGCACTAAATCTTGATCCATTGTTTTTTCCTTGATTGTCGGCAATAGATCTTTCCATATTCATAGTGGTAACGACTTCTTCTAAAATTATATTCTCATGGGAATCATTGGAGATCCCCTCACCGGATTACGTGGAGTGGTTACCTGCTTGATTTGAACTGGTTCTATTATTAGATCGAAATCCGGTTGGGTTTGAATTTTCGGAATTCTTCTTCCTAGCAAGTTTTGGCACTAACATCTATCTTCCATAAGTAACTGAGGTTTTAAAGACAGTCGACTCTTGATTAACCATGTGTGTATTCATTATTCCCTGATCAATCAAACAAATATCCAATTGCGGTTTGTGGGGACAAGCCTCTTCCTTATGTCCATGTTTGCTAGCAGATCATTGACCTTCATATTGAATTTGCCACACCCTGCCATTCAATCAGAACTTGGATAATAAAGGTTTGTAAAAATTCACTTGAACTTGACCTCGTGCCACATTAGCTGTAGTGTCGTCTACTCTTAACACTTTCCCAAATTTTTTTCCAATTTTTTCCAACAGGAAGCTTTAGTTAAACTATTCAACGCTCAACTTGGGAATCCTTACCCATGCCCATAGGTGAGTAATATGGTCCTCCTCAGGAAAGAAATTGGGAACCCATTCAAGGATAACCAAATAATTATCCCCTATCATCCAAGGTCCATTAGTCATAACATGTTCGTAATCATCCAAATTGGTAAATCGAGTCACATATTAATCACATCCTATGTCAATAAGAGAGAAGTCGCTTTTTGGGGCCTGTTTGTGTTTGACTCCTTCTTGAGTTGTATATAGTTGATACTCTTGTCAAACAATTTGATGATCAGAGCATGTTTCCAAGGTTCTATTTACACCAAACTAGAAGGTACTAATTTATTAATTATACCATACTTTAGGGTAGTATTTTAGTATTTCCTTATCAGATGAATTTTTTTTTAATTAATGGTACGGAGTATTAAAGCGTCAAAATTTTTTTGACTAAGGTGAGGATCTTAAAATGTTTTCGAGCATAATAATTGCGCAAAAAATTAGCTTTTTATCGAATAATTAATTAGTTTAAAGTTACTTTGAGCATTCTCCTCGTGAAAAGACCAGTTGCTTTGTTTTTATAACAGAAGAATAAAAATTAGCCAACCTCTCTGTGGTCTTTTACCTCTAAAGCAACGGGGTAAAAATAAATTAGGAATACGTCGTCTTTTACATCCTTCAATCATTATTATTTAATAATTTTCAGTACTCGCAGTTTTACAATTGTATAATTTTCAAGTGAATAATGTTTGAACTAATGAAATGCTCCCTCTGTTTCAAAATACTTGTCATTTTAAGATAGGAGGAATTACTAAAAACACACTAAATTAATAACATTTATGTTAAAAGACCAAATTGCCCTAAGATTTTATTGGAAATGAAGAAGATCAATGAGAAAAAGAGAGAAATAAAGCAATTAATAAGGACAAAATTGGTAAATTAGTTATTAATACGTCATTAAAATTGTAAAGTGATAAGTATTATAAAACAAAAAAATTAGTTAAAGTGACATGCATTTTAAAATGTAAGGAGTATTCTAAAAGATTTTTATCAAAAAAAAAAAATTCTAGAAAGATTAATTTGAAATTGCAACTTCCACATAGTATGCATATTCGAACTTTGGACCATGTCTCTATGTCTCAAGTTAGAGTTTCGACAAGTCCGATGCTCAGATCCATACCGTGTATGACACCCCATACCTGAATCCATGTAATATAATAGAGTAGCATGCCAGCAGCCCTTATAATGACTCGAGTACGTAACTGCCATAAGATAACGCTTCTGTATTGATTGTTGGGAACAAATGGAATGTGCCATGTTACATTTGATTTTACCTTATGCTTATTACAACTCTTTACAATTTCTTATAACTCATTACAATTTCTTAGAACTCGTTACGATTACTTTACAACTATCTTTTAACTAGCTACAACTTCTACAGTTAAAAGAAGCAACGTTGTATGCTATCTTTTGGTAGCTTTTGATTATGAAGAGAATAAAAACTAGGGAGTCCTCCCTTATAATAGCTGTTGTTTGTGTAAACATGGGGTTGACATTGAGCAAATTTTACAGCAAATGAGTCAAATGTTAAATGTTGCACCGCTGCAGCAAAGGTATCCAGCAAAGAAACAAAGGCGAAGCGAGCCTCTTATCAGAAAAAGCCATACTTGTGGAACAAAGTATAAGTTTTGGAAGAAGCGCGCCTCGCTCCTTCCGTTTTAGTTTTAGGACGCATCACGTTAAGTCTGATCATTAAGATTGGTTCAATTTTGGTTTGGTTATGGTCATCTTTAGTTTATGTTGACTTTGAGCTTTTGGATGTCCCCTCCAATTAGATTATTTTGTAAAGAAAAATAACTAAGGCTAAATCTCAAATCCTTTATCCAAGCTCTGGTTAGTTGTTTTGAATATCAGGTCATATATAGATTCAAGTCATTCAAAGATTTAAGTTTTAGATCAGCTTTGTCATATACGTCGGTGACATTTTATATGGAAAGACAGAGCGTAGATTATACTCTAGAGGTGAATTTTTTTAATAAGATAAACAGGTGAATTTTTTTTAATAAGATGATGAATTTTTTATATTGATGAATTTTTTAATCCAATGATGATTTTTTTTACAATCATGAATTTTAAAACTAAATGATGTTTTTTTATATTTTGATAATTTTGTAGCAACATTGATGAATTTATTTTTAATATTTACTTATTTATTGAAAAATAATGAATTAAAATTTAGTTACTTAATTACAATTTTTATATAAAGTTCGTTTAAACATATATTTTTCTAACTAAAAAATGATCCATACAAATTTTTTTATTATTCACATAAAAGTATAAAAATTAAAAAACAAGTACATCAAATATTTTTACAACTGAATATTATACTAAACTACGGAATTTTACACAATACTGATGAATTTTACAATAATAGTGATGAATTTTTTTAAAAAATGTCTATATTTTTCAATATTCATGCTCTTTAAAGAAATCTTCATCAATCTTCTTGACATATATTTCAAAATTCATCTGCTATATGATCTTACATTGACATTTATCACTTAGTTCTCTACACAAATTCATCAACAATTAGTAAAATTCATCATAAATAATTACCATATTTATTAATACAAATTTATTAGTTTAACAGGCAAACATCTATAAAATTAGTAAATTTATAAATAAAAATCAAGAAAATTAACAAATTAACCTTAATATCGATAAATTCATCATAGATACCAAAACATTCATCAATATTAATACTTGACATGTTCATCATTATAATTTATATATTTATCAAAAGGCATATATATTCAATGTGGAACTGTACAAATATATATTAAAAAATATTCATCATTAAAATTTAACAATTCATCAAGCAACTTGATTTAATAGAAAAATTCAACAACAATTAGTAAACATTCATAATGAAAATTTGACATTCATAAATAAAAATTGTATATTCATTAAAAAACTGCATATTCAATATGAAATAGTTCAAATACATGAAAAATAATAAATATTCATCACTAAGACTTAAAAACTAAGACTTAAAAATATCAACAAAGAAAAATCGTATTCTAGTTTCATAAAAAGTGGTAAAAAAATCATTAAAATTTCACTTATTTATTCATCATAAGCGTAATTCCAATTCACATCAATTCATCACAAATAAATATTCGTCACCAAAAAATAAATTCATCAAAATAAACCAAAATTTATCACTAACATTAAAAAATTCATCAATATAAACAAATATTCATCACTAAAAATAAAAATTTCATCAAAACAAATAAATATGCATCACTGAAAAGTATAAACCTAACCCACTCACGCAATCTCAACAGGAAACACATACTTCACTAGAGATAACCCTAAAAAGTCATCAATATAAACAAGTAAAAATAAAAAATGATCAATATAAACAAATATTCATCAGTAAAAATAAAAAATTCGTCAAAACAAACAACATCACTGCATATAAAAATTCATCAAAATAAACAAATATGCATCACTGGAAAGTATAAACCTAATCCGCTTAGGCAATCTCTCAACAGAAAACACATACTTCACTAGAGACAACCGATCAACAACCATAATCAAATTCATTGGGGTTCCATTAGGAGAGAGAAGGCCGAAAACTTTACCGGCGGCTCGGAATCGCTTGAAGACGACACCGTATCGATCCATCCAGATGAAGAAGAAGGCGGTTTCCGAGCGGCGGAAGAATCGTCGAAGCCAAAGAACTTGCAGATTAATGCGGGGAAAGTGACGGAGAAGAAGTGGCCGTTTTGCTTAGGGAAGTGGCTGTTGAGGTGCGACTCGATGGCGGCGATTTCCGACGGTGCATTTGCCGAGAGGACTTTTCCGGCGAGCTCCGAGGATTTAGCATGCGAGTCATCAGCGACACCTACAGAAAGAAAGAGGAGAGAGAGAGAGAAATGGAGAGTTTCCTGAAGAGAATGGGGGAGAGGGAGAGAGAGAAATGGAGAGTTTCCTGAAGAGAATGGGGGAGAGGGAGAGAGGGGCTGGAGAGAGAAAATGGAGAGGTGAAAATGAGCGTAAATACAATTTTCATGGGAGGTCGGGAGTTGCAGTGGCGGCCATGGGAGATGGTGGTGACAGGAACAATGAAGCTAACCATGGGAGGTCGGAAGCTAAGGAGGAATGATAGATAGAGAGAGAGCAGGACAAACAGTTAAATAGGAGAGAGAAAATTAATAAAATTAACTATGGTTAAAAAAATTTAACGGTTCAGATCTATTATGTTTAATCAACGGCTGAGATTTATTAATTATGATAGTTGAAATTTTTTTTTAACTACGGTAGAATTTTCATTATTGAATTTATTTTATTTGTCTGGTGGGACCCGCACGTGGAGTAAGAACCTTACTACTCCAGCTACTAACATATAAGAATTGATACAAGAAGCAGATTGTAGAGCTTTTATTTTACAGTTTTGACGCTTAAAAATGTCTGGACTCTGGAGAATGGTACAGGCTTACGACCCAAATGGAAAGCAAACCTTAACCTCTTTAAGCGAAAAGTCATGTCATTCCAATTTTCCTTTGTATTTATACCACAAAAAATTGCTCATTTTACAATTTGGGGGAAAAGAATAGATACAAGAAGGCAATACAAAGCCTATATAATGTTACTAGACAGTAACCTCTACCCTTCGGATAGCAAAGAATAAACAATTATCATCGTCAAGAAAGATGAAAATAAAGCAGGAGACTCAAGGAGAGAGGAAAAGAGAAAGACACTCTATATGATGCTTTTTACAAAGGAAGACACATTAACTGTGAGGATAATACATAATGTCATCTCTGCCGAGGATCTGACAATGGATTCATTTCGATCTGCCCATGTTCCCAATCGGGAATGTCCCATACTTTTCAGCTTCTTTTGCGATCTGGACATCGCTTGGACAATAATATTGACTGAAAACTTTTACAATAAAACGGGGAATCAAACCAACAACTGGGATGGCAAGCAGGCACAACCAGAAGGTCAATTCGCTCATCACATTGAAGATAGCCCTGTCAAAAAGGATTCAGAATTCAGTGAGAAGCTTTTAAAAATTAGAAGATTATAAATGACAAATGTGTCTGTTATAACAAGTATTACGTTCTGTCTCATGTAATCTACTATATCACAGAAAATACTGGCCAAACAGGTTGTTCCAATTATGGTTCGAGCAAGTAAATTTCAGCTCAAGTTCAAGTGGATCATTTTGAGTTCAGGTCATATTTGATCAGTTGCTAGTTCGGACAATAAGGTTGCCAACAAAACAGAATCAATATTGGGTATTCATTTTCCAAGTCAAATTGGTTTGTGTTGAGTTAATTTCAGAAAGGATCACAATCAGGTAGCCAGATTGCCCCAATTTGTGATATGGTTTCTTCCCATTTGGGACTGTTAAATTGAGTATGGGTCAACTTTGCCTAGTTTAATACATTGCATGCAATATAATGGACAAGAGTGAACAAGTTTCCCAAATGTAATTAGAAAATGAACATTACCAGAAACCCGGCAAGACTGGTATGCAATCGATGACGATGACACAAATGAAAGTTGCAACTATGGATCCCCATATAGCAGCATGCATGAGCCAATTCCACCGTACTACATCCATTGCCAAGTGCAAATTGACTAATAGCACAGCAACAAGTGTCCAAAGGTCACCGATGCTCGAGCCATCAATGTCGGTCTTCCAATATACAAAGAGAGGTATAAAGAAGGCAGCTGCACTTTGCCACACAGTATCACCCATTGTCAGCCAAAACAGTCTTGAGTTGTAGCATTCATCCTTCGGTCCAGGTGCATAGAGGCGAGGATAACATAGAAGAGTTCTTCTACTCAAATCCTTGTCAAGGATTGCTACAACGATTGTGGGCACAGAGCTATACAAAACAGAATACAGGACACTGCTCCATTCGGTAATCGCAGTAGTCAAGGTAAAAGCAGTGAACAGTGTGTACCTGGAGAAACAAGATCACCACAATGCGAGCTTCAGAATTTTGTTAATTATATTGTTCCCAAGTTTGACTCATGAAAAATTTTTGTAATTAATATATACATATAGATATATATAAAACTGAATGATTGATGATGGATTGACAATCATCAAGTTTTTATTGGTTATTTGTATTTAATGTATATAAAAGAATTAAAGGACCATTAACAAGTCCAAATTTAAATGCAAAATCAAAACATATATATTTAATACGAAACTTTCTTATACTTCAAAATTGCAACAAAAACTATATAATTCTATTATTTTTCCGCATCTAACCTTTAAAGTCATTTCATAAATTTATCCGATGGAACCTGAATTTTCTCCACATCTTTTGCTCCTACATATCTGATTTATCTTCTACGTATTAATTTTTAAGTTGAGATAATATCGCCCAAAACAAACTATTTTAGCTTTTTTTTTTGTACTATGATTTTTAAACAAGTATTGATTGATGACCATCTGAAGCACAGGATTTAGGCTACTTTGTTATTATATTACACCATAAAAAAATTTGAGCATACTACACACACTAGAACTCGTCACACTCAACAACTAAGTTTGACATGCAAAAGAAACGGAAGCCACTTATTAGTCGTACGTCCAACCTATTATAAACAACTAGCCTAAAAATTGACATTTAGTAGTAGATAAGTTAAAAAACAGAGTAGAAATACCCTAAGCTCAGTAAGGAATAGAATGAACCGGATGACCACTCTCACCAATTAAGCTAAAGTGCCAAAGAGGAGCAATACGATACCAGCAAACCCCAAGTGATATAGCAAAATGGTGAAATACATCTCAAAACTCTGTATTATTTATTTGATTCCTAAAATGAAAGCTCTAATGGAAGCCAATCTCTGATACAATACATTGACTGTTTCCTGAACTAAGTCAGCCAGCAGCCAGAACCTTAGGACATACTATTTACCTCTTTTTGCTTGTTATTTCTTTGGACTAGGAAGAGTTTATTGATTTCTCTCTTCATATTTACATTTGAAGAATTATCTTTCAAGTCCATTATGCTTTGGTCAAATAATTGTTGGGACCAATAAAAATGCAAAATTACCTAGAGGTTCATTAACATCTAAAAAAATAAACTTACAAGCCTGAAAGAGGCAAATGCCCTTGGCCCTACTGTCTTCTAATAACAATAACCCTACTATTTTCTAATAATTACAATGTAATAATAATAAGAAAAAAAAACTCCAAACCCGCTTCCCCCAACCCAGCACACCCCAATACCCAACACCCACTGCCCAAACACCATTGCACCAGCCACCAAAGTACTTCCTGGCAGCCAGTGAAGCTGTTATGAGGTTCACTTGCCACCAGTGGCAGCCAACAGGACTCCAGGCCCTCTGTTACCGCCCCGACCTCTTTTCTCTATCCTCCTTCCCCCTTTCTTCTCACCGAGGGTCAACATCGCCTTCCTCCAATGACATAATGGTGTCACCGACTCTTCCACCAGCTACTCAGCCGTAGATCGCCGAATTTCTGGCTCGGAGAACTCTACCCCATGATTCTGCTTTACCCCTTTCTAGATTTTTGGGTTATTTATGATAAATATATTTGGACATAGTAGTTTAATCGAAGTGCGTGCCATCTGTTCGTTTTTGGGCTTCAGTATTTGTGGCATTTTAACAAGGTATTGGGAGAGGAGAAAGAGATTAGGAAAGGAGGTCAAGGAGGCAAGGGGAGAGGCACAGTTGAGAGAGCTAGCTGCCAGTGGGCTCACAAATGGCAGACAAATCCAGAAGTACATTCATCTGCTGTCAGGGTCACTTTGGTAGCTAGTGCAACACTGATTGGGTGGCGGATGGGTGAGTCTTGGGGGTTGGGGGTCGGGGGCTGGGTGGGCTAGGTCATCGTCGTATTCTTATTCAGTTATTGTTATTGTTCTAATTCTTATTGTTATTCCCATGGATTCAAAATGTGGTTTCAGTCGCGATTCATTTCTCCGTTGTGGCGGGGGTGAAAACGCTGTTCGATTATCTTGAAAACCTTTACAATGCGGCCATTTCGTTACAGAACGGCCACATTTTGAATCCACTTATTCCTATGAGGAAATAGTATAGCAAAGGGCATTTGAGTACTTCAGGGCCTATAAATCTACATTTTCAACCATGAGTTATTTTCCATTTTCATAGAACCGAAAAATTATTTGACTAAAACACGACCCAAAAGCCAATATTTCTATTCACTTCTCAATTGTTGAAACATGCTCTTTCATTAAAAAAAAAAGTAAAAACAAACAATTGAAAAGTGTGCATGATGAGAGGACTTACCAGAACATGAGGAGGACAAAAACTGCATTCCTGTAGAAGTTATACAGTATCATGTAACCCATCCTCTGATAATTCCAATGCCCATGAACCAACAAAAGAGTTACCAAAAATCGGAACTGTCCCATCGAAAAATCCGAAGCCATGACAGCTTGTCGACCTTCTTGTCCACTGATTCCTACTCCAACATCAGCCATTTGGATCATGGACACATCATTGGCCCCTGAAGGGAATTCACGAAGAATCAAAGATGAGGCACACATGAGCATGCAAATATTACCTTCGCCTCACAATTGTGAGTGAATGACTGCTCTTCAGGAGATAACAACCCAAATAGCAAAGACAGGGAAATGGGATAAACCAATTTAAGAGCCTAAGTTGCATGCATACCGTCCCCTATGGCAAGTGTCATATCATCAGTTCGGTTCTTTATGAGGGCGACAATTCCTGCTTTCTGCAGTGGAGCCACCCGACAACACAATACCACAGCACATTCACTTGCTAACAAGAAAAGCTGTTACAGTGGAAAACCACACAAAAAGGGTCAAATCAGATGTATGTTATGTCAGGCAAGGAGTAACTAATCATTTTTTGTACTTGGACTCCTCATTTTGCCTATGTACTCGTGTCAAACACTTGACATTTGGATACGGATATGAATACTTAACCCTTCCTTTTTGACCAAATATGTAAAAAGTTTCTCAAAAAGTTGCCAGTCTGACAGACACCTTTGTTGGACACTGGATACTTCAACATGGGTATGACAAAGTCCAAGTAACATAATTAATCACAAATAAATATTAGAACGTTTACTCGTGTTTAATTATCAAACTTAAGGAAAAAGAAGAGCTAACTCATTCATTTACCTCCTCCTCCAGCTCAGAGTCAAGTATATAGACTAGACTGCTACCATCAACAATTAAGGCAAGCTGAGTAGCGCCAGGCCGTGAGGCCCCTTGGTTATTTGAAACATCATGAGGAACTGTTGATGTTTTACATGCCATGGTCAGTGCATCATTTAAACTCCTTCTACATGCCTCCTTAGAGTGGCTATTGATAATAATCTGTCTCATTCTGCCTGTTAGAAGCTTTGAAGAGTAGCCAATTGATATGGCTGTTTCTTGCTTATCTCCGGTCAACACCCACACTTTAATGCCAGCATTTCTTAAAGACTCTATTGCTTCTGGAACACCTGGCTGCAGTCTATCTTCAATAGCAGTGGCCCCCAGTAAGGTTAAATCCTTTTCTATGCTACTAGCAACCTTACGAAGCTGAGCTGCCCTTCCAATTATGGCATTACTAGCCGCCTCATAGGACGATTGCCACCGATCAAAATCTGAACTCTCAAGTTTCCTCATCCCAACCACCAGTGTTCTCAAACCAACGGTGGAGTAAGAATGAAGATGGGCTTCAGTTGCATGGACCACATCTGGATTCAAGGATTTATTGATGACACTAAACATAGTTGTGTCAGCACCTTTACGAAGACTTTCACGGTCTCATCTGGACAACAAAGAATTACAGACATCCTCTTTCGATCACTATCAAATTCATGAAGCCCCAATACATCAAACCTGACACAGACAAGAAAAAACCTCAGAGGAATGGTAACAGAGGTAAGGTGATGAATTTTCTTGATTTAAAAATCATAGATAATGCCTTTCTTTTGGCATAGCACACGTTCAGTCTTGCAAAGGAAATGTGACTGCTCAAGTCAAGATGGCTTTACTGATGAGGAAAAATTCAAAGAGATGACAGCTGACTAGAGTGATTTGTAATCACAAGCTAATTTGACATCAGGGTAACCCCTTGATTTAGGCTGCCCTAAAAATGTAGAGCAGAAGTTATAATGCTTTTAACCAAGCCCAAACATTCTGTGATTAACTGCTGCACAACACTGATTATCTAGTGAAAGTTTGAACAGCCCCACCCCCCGGCGCCCCCACAAAAAAAAAAAAAATAATTGAGCAGACCAAGTAGGAGCATGGAATCACCTGTGTCTGTTTCCTCGAACATCAATTACTATGTGGCCAGAAGTTCTTTCTACAAGTGTGAAGCCATAGGCAGCAGCTGCATAAACCAATGCTTGCTCATCAGGGGACTCACCTTGGTAGTCTATTATCCTCACATTAGTCTCAGATGAATCAGTAACAATTGGTACAATCGTGTTGCAAGCTGCTAGTGCAAGGAAGAAATCATAGATATGTCTTCCTTTATTTGTGTCCTTTCCATCTTTTACCAGTCTTTCAAGATCAGGATCAACCTTCACCTTCACCTTTGGCCTCAAAAACTTTCCATCCACTAGTAGCATGCAATGGAGGAAACAGACGGGAAAAAAGAAAAGAAAAGAAAAATTCAATTAAATCAACAGTAACAAAAGGGTTCATTAAATTAAAGCAAGATTTGAAGAACATGGACTACCTTGCACAAAGTAATTATTCATCTCGCCCTCAGTAGCATTCTCACCACTGTAGTTTGTTCCCCATATGCTCGCACATTTAAATTCCATCTTGTTTTCAGTCAATGTACCAGTTTTATCAGAGAACACATACTTTATTTGCCCCAAGTCTTCATTTACATTTAAGGCCCTACACTGAAATCTTGAACCGGAGGCCTCATCGAACATGGTTGTATCTCGGTTCATGAAGTAAGCCTGACCAACCCGCACAAGCTCCATGGATATGTAGAGTGAAATGGGAATCATAATCTGGAATACAATGACTGCCATAAGGAATGTGAAGAATATTTCGAGCCCGATGCCATTATAATCAAAATCCTTTGGAAAACCTTTCGAGTAATCCTTTTTCCTATAAAATGGCATTTCATTCAACTCATCCATGTGATGCCTCATCCATATACCAAAAAGGGTGGACACAATTGTGCATAGAGCAACAAGAAATAGAGAAAGCAAAATGATTTCATGATTCATGCGAGTCTCAAGTCGGCTTCTCTTGGATGGGGCTCCTGCATTATTAAGCATAGCTTTGGTCTCACGGCCAGCATATACTACTACTCCAATTGCCCAATCCGTGTTCTTGAGCTCACAGCCTCGAAGTATAATATTGGAGGGACCCAATGACATCTTTTTCCCATCAATCTCCATTGTTCCCTGGAAACCATAAATATTACGATTTGGTTTTTCACACTTCATTATTCCACTAATATTCTCCTTTTCTGGGTTCTTCGAAAGGGTCTCCTGTTTGGCATAACGAGTTTTCAAATTTGACTCCCCATCGAGATTTATTGTCTGCACATAGGCAACCCCTGTTGGGTCACTTGTTGAGAGCAGCACCACATCACAAGGAAGAGTATCATTTGAAGAAATTTTTATGATCTCACCAACCTGAATATGCTTCCATTTCTTCAACTGAAACTGACCATTGACAAGCACTGTTGCAAGCCGATTGTTCTCAACTTTGTCCGATCTATGTCGCCTAAAATCCTCAAAGGCATCCTTAATAGCTGAAACTAACAACACAAAAGCCAAAGGCAAGATAGAAGCGCCCCTGCCAAAGACTGCTAAGCGAGGCAACTGGTTGAGGACGGCTATTATAAGGAAGTAAACATATGCCACCCTATGAAACTGCTCAAACAGATTCCTCGGCAAAAAGGTAATCACTGAATACTTTGAAGTCCGTATTGAATTCCCAGAAAACTGAAATCTCTCATTTGTCCTAGCTGGATCATTTATATAAATCAACCTTGCATCATCATCATTGAACTCTTTCTGGGACAGACCTAGTCCTTCAGACTCAGCTGTTCTTGATCCATATCTCACCGGCTTCGATTCTGAATCACCAAAACCCACCTCCCTCACAGAATTCACAGCCGACATTGACTGATAAGAAGAAAAACTCCCCGAGAAGTGGAATGCGCGGTTGGATCACTCTTTGCAGAATACTCAACTGGGTAATTAGAGTCCCCCAGGAAGCCAAATTTGCAGCTCCAGCAGACTGTTGTGACGAAAAGCTTTGCCGAGACGAGGAGTGTACAGCAAAATCACTCTTTACTGAATTCTCAGCTGGAGGATTATAATATGATAAAGCACTCCCACGAGAGGAGAAATACAAAGCGGAGTCACTCTTTGGTAATTTCTCAACTAGGTTATTGGAATTCATTCCAGAATCAGATTGGGAGCTCTCAGGAATCATTTTCAGTGGATCAGAAAAGGTGGGCACTAGAGGAAAATCATGGGGAGTTGGGGTCCGAGGTGATGGGATCAAAGTGGATGGTCTGAGGCCATAATCTAAAGATCAGAGGCCTCAAGACCATAAATAAGTCAACTAAATTCATGCACTACCCAGATGCTAATTTCTCACAAAAATGTAATCAAACCCCAAAATTCACCCCCAAAATAGACAGAATTTCGGCTAGAAGCAGCTCTAATATCTAATACAGAAAGTACGCTAATCAAAGAACCCCCACCAAAAATAGGAAATACAGCGGTTAAACAGATAAGATACAACAAAAGGGAGGTTTTGGCGAATTGGGTTTTGGGGGAACTTACTTGCTTGTGCGGAAACGCAATGAAGAGAGAGATTGAGCCGATTTTGGAGCTCAAATCGTCTCTTACGATGCTTCAACTTGCCGTATCTTACAAAATTCGAGTCAATGCCATTGCAATATGAGGGGGAGAGAGAGAGAAAGAAAGAGAGAGGTGGACGGATGTTGCAAGAAGAAAAGGGGAAGGAGAGTCGTGATGGCTGGCAACAACAAACCAAACCACCCCCTCTTCTCCCTTACCCAAAAAAAAAAAGAAAACTGAAAAATTCAAACGAAATTGAAAAAGTATTCAACAAGAAGAGAAAGATGATGGAGTAGTTATTATTCTAGAAGGTGAGCAATGAAGAAGAGAGAGAGAGAGAGAGAGAGATTGGAACAGGAAGAACATGAAGTACCTGAATTTGACTGGATGGTTTCTGATGAGAAAAGAAAATTCATTTGTTTTAGCACAAAAATCTGTCTCTCCTGCGGGAAGGAGCTTTAATTATTGGAAATGGAAAGCTTCCATTACAGTTCCTTGTTGGTCACCGGTGCATCAAATTAAATTTATTTACTTATTTTTTGAAAATTTAATTTAAAACAGAGTGTCAAACCTCAACTACCTCCTTTAATTCATTGCTGTCTTCTGGATTTAACATTATCTGTAATAATCTACTTCAGACAAAATTTTACGAAAATTATGGGCTGTTTAGTAAATAAATAAATAATTCAAAAGGCCTTCTTGTTTAAAAAGGGTTTATTTATCATTTATATGACCAAATTAGTGTTCTTTTTGTATGTTTAGTTTCATAAATACCATACATTATATATAAAAAAGCAAGTTCGATCAAAATACTCAATTAAATTATAATTTTTCATAAATTTATGTCCAAGGATCCAAGCTAGCATAAATCAAGCTCTTACATTCATATGTTTTTATTTTTTAAAACCTTCTCATTTTGTCATTGATTATTTTTTATTATTATATGTATCACGTATGTTATTATGTGACCCAACAAACAAGTTGTAACGAGTAATGAGTGATTTTTTTATTGCGAGATAAAATATAAAACGTAAGGCATGTTTGGTTGGATGTAATCAAAGTGGTAATGTAATCAAATTGGTAATGGTGATTACATTACCATGTTTGATTATAACTTTGTAGTGTAATCAAAATTACATTGTAATTACATTAACCTCTACTTATGCAATTATAATTACTTGAACATTTACTAAACAATCATGATTACATCCATCCTTATGATCAAATTTTAACACACTTTCAATAATTCTCTCTCAATTCCATATCCATTTTCTCTCTCCTTCTTGGCAAGTAAAAAATTTATCCATTTGATAATAAACTTAATTTTTTTCTTCTATTATCTTAATATATAATATGATCGGTTAGTCATTAAGAGAAAAATTTTAACTTTAATATTTTGAATTTAAAATTTAAGTATTCTATTAAAAAAATAAAAGAAGCTTAAATTAAAATTTTTAGATCAAAATTTTTTACTTGTTAACACTTATCTTTAATTCAATAGATATTTATCATAAATAAAACAATTTTAGTTTGTATTTTTTATCCATGAAAAAATTTCAAAACTTAATTATAGGATAGAAGAGATTAAAAAAGCTCAAATATAAATTTAGAGTTTAAAATTTTGTTATGTGGATAACATTTATTTTCACTACGACAAACATTTATTGCCACTATAATAACCCAATTGATCTTTTTGCTACCAAAAAATTTAAAATTAGAAAATATGATATAAAAGATTAAAAAATCTCGAATATGATTTTTAATTTAAAATTTTTTCGTATAGATAACATTTATCTTTATTATGATATTTATTATTATTAGAATAATATAGTTGATATTTGCAATAAAACTTGATTATTTAATAGAAAATATTTTAGAAAGCTCAAATCTAAATATGTAACTCAAAATTTTATTTGGATAGCATTTATCTCCGCTACAATAATTTAATTACTAACTTTTGTCGTTGAAATAATCCATTACCATTGTGATTACATTACACTTTTTATATAACCAAACATGGTAATGTAATTATTATTCCATTATATTGCATACCTAATTACATTATATAGTTGATTACATTACACTCCTATTGCATTATATCCAACCAAACGCCACAAGTAGTGTCTTTGGCACAATAATTACCTTGACTTCTTTGGGTTTCATCGACAACCTTTCATGATGTATTCCTAATACAAATCGTTAATTTAGAGGAATTTGTGAGAACAGTCGAAGGATCAAGTTTCGTTGGGTATGGTCTAGTTATGTGCATTCCCTCCTTCATAAACCTATACAATCCCACTAAAAACTATTTTAAATAAAAAAACAACTAATTGACGGATCAGATTGCACATAAAAGAAAAAAAAAACAGGAGATAGAAAATTGAGGAAATAAGAAGAAATTTTAAAAATTTAATAGTACATAACTGAAAAAATTAAATTATGTCTTTAGAATTGGATTTTTAACTTTGGATTTTAGTAGTCTGAATGAAAAGGTCAAATGTGGAGGAGCAATGAATGGTAGCAAGACATTACTAGTTTTTGCATAAAGATATGATTAATTTCTTTTACTCCATCATTAATATATATGGATCAAATCACGTAATAACTTTTTAAATTCTAATATATAAGATATCAGTACAATAACAGATCTAATGTCAAAATCTTAAAGGGCAAAAGTCTTATGCTCAATTAACATAAAGATTAGCTATGTTCCATCCTCTCTAAAAAGATTTGAATCTTGAATAAAATAGATTTTCGGAACCAATAAATTTTAGTCTCGATAATACTTGGAATATGTGTTTTCCTTGTCACTAATACAAGATGACCCCTCCTTACCTTGATTGGCTTAATACCAAGCCAAGGTAGGAGCATTACTTATATCTTTACCCTTTATTTATTTTTCAAAACAAAAAACCTCAAAATATTGAAATTACATGATGTAACATAATTTTTCAAAAGGAAAAACCTAATTTTTTGAAAATAAAAATAAAAATTAAAAATATATATGGTTGGAATATAACAAAGAGAAAAATACCAAAATAAAGGCAACAATATATGAATTATTGAGCTAACAAAGTATCATTACTCTAAAAAAATAAAACTTTAACATCACTTCAAATTAGCTTCCATGCAAATTGATGATTATAACATTAGGTAGATTCAAAATATTGGATAAGAAAGAATCTTATTATATACTCATGACTTTCAAATTTCAATCATATATTGAGTTTTTCAACATTAGTGACTTAGATTAACGGTTAAAACTAACTTTTTCCTTTTTTTGGTGAATTTTAATTGACTTTGACCATAATTTTTTAAAAAAATACAATTAGTTGATCATTTTCGTTGTGACTAAAGTACGACTTCTAAAGTTTGTAAAATACTACTTTGTAATTACTAGTTTCACATGTAAATTATTAGAAAATTTATTGTCAAAGTTAATTTTAATCTATCATGAAAAGTCAAATTATTACGGTCACAAGTGGGATAGAGTATAAGGTTTTTTATTTTGTTAAAGTATTATTATTATTATTATTATTATTATTATTATTATTATTATTATAATATTTGTTTATTTTGGTTTGAAAAATGATGTAATTCCTTTCGGATCCAAACATTTAAGATAAAAGTCGTCCCAATAAATGTCATTCCAAGGATTCAAACTTATGTTCTTCTCCTTATCAAAATAAAACTATTACCATTTCAACGAAGATTTTATTAGTTTAATTGCCAGTATTTTATTTTTATTGTTGTCGTAATCTTTTTTTTAAAAAAGAAAACAAAAAGGATAAATAAGAAAGCATCGCCACCCAAACTCTTAGCATGGAAGGCAAATTAGTTTACTTACCCAAATAAATCAAGTAGGTGTGTGAGAACGATCACAATTAGAAAAGGAATCAAGCTTGGCCCCACATATATAGCTCTCCTATCTCCTAACAACGTATATTTCCTTGAGAGTGCCTATTTTCAAAAGTTTGAGTATACTAATCTTAATGCATCTATTTTATCTTAAAACTAAATTTTAATTAATATTACCTATATAATTTATCTCTAGAAAATAATTTAAATTATATATAAACATGCAGAAGTTTTTGAATCTCTTCTGATATATATATATCAAGGGCCGCCTCGATCTTTTTATTTTTCGATGTTTATTCTTGTTATTATTAGCCGTATGTACTCTCAAATAAAATGCAAATATTAACCTGATATGTTCTTATAAATATCATACCCGTAATTAAACAGTTGCCTGGACCCTAATAGGACTTCTTCCCAACACCCCCTCCCCAAAAAAACCCCTCCTGAAAACAACAAATGACATAGTTCTTGAAATTCTTGTAGCATCAGTCATCGCTATCATCGACCACCACCACTATCACCGACGTCAACAGCCACCAAGACTTGGCACCGCCCATCTCTCTCTCTCTCTCTCTCGCTCTCTCTCTCCTTCCTCTGGTTGGGACCGCAAGCTTTTACTTTTACATATATATATGTTTGTATATGGATTACGTTTGAGTGCATGGAAGCGTTCCTTACTCACTAAGCAATAGTTTCTTAATCGACAAGTAATTAAAGTGCCATGAATATGTAGGCGACTTTTATGTTTTTCGATTAAACAATAATAATTGAGTGAAACAAATTAATTTACACGCTTTATAAGACCCAAACAAATTTACATTAACTTTCTTTCTTTCGGGATATCTATTAATTACACTATTCTAATTTGATCAATTACGTAGTGACAAATTTAATAAAAATTATATATTTTACAAATACTTATATAAAATTTTAATTTTGTTCTTACGATTACAGGATGTACATAATAATCATAAATATAAGGTACATATGTGACTCCAACCATAGTACTCATATATATATGAAGCTTAATCCTATAATATGAAAAATGAGGTCGGAAGGTAATCCCAATCATTCAACTTAATTCAAAATCAATGACCTTTGCCTAATATATATATATATATATATGTCCCACATATGGTAAATGCGAATACGATGTCACCTACTTGACATTAAAAAAATAATTATAAAAGACTTGAAATACATTAGCTCAAAGCTAACCAACTCAAATCATGTGCCCATCAAAAAGAATCCTACATTATACATTTAACTAATATTTAGTTTATATAATTAAACTACAATATCAAATGTGATAAATTTATATCACACTATTTGAGTTTTCTAGAGTTTTTCCTTTATTTGGTCCCAACTTCCAACTATCAAAAGAGGACATGACAATTGCACAACAATTATTTAAGTTAGTTAGTTTTACACCACTATCAAGAATTTTTTTAAGTTTATAGTCCCCTTTTGTCGATAGCCTCATAATGTGACTAATTTTGGACTAATTCAGAATATTTTTTTCATGAGTCAGTCTCATAGCTTATTTTCGTGAGGCCATTTTTAAAAAAAAAAAAATACAGTCGACAAATACTCCAACAGGTTACCAACAATAGGCCACAGGGACCACAAAATATGTTGCTCAGCTTCCAAGTGATGCAAAATTATTCCATGTCAAATCTTCAGTTTTCTCTCTCTTCTTGCCATTTCTTTCTCCTTCATTCAAGCAGTGATTCAAGTCGAACAGTTCCATCATTGACTCAACTGGAGAAGTTTACCAACCTCAGATAATGAAATCCCTCAAAATAAAGAAAACAAAATTCCCTTCATCTGGGGAGTGAGGAAAAACTATCCTACACTGGAAGCTTTAAGAACTAATCTACAACATATCAACAAAACACACAATACTTCAAGGGTGAGCCGGAGTAGTGCGCTAGACGGGGAGCTCGACTAGCCAGTTGTCTAGAGTATTATAAGCTTCATCAAACGTTATCTTACAACGATGATCAGGGGTGCACCTGAATTTTCTGCCTGGGCTGCCGTCTCTTGATAAGGATTTCTACTTAGATCAAGGTAATGGAAAAATCCTTGATGGAAGTAATCAGATGTGGTACTACTCAGGTTTCACCAGTGACATAATTGGAACGCCCTTCACAGTAAAACTACAGCACTGCACTCTCAATTCATCACCCACTTCAAAGTTTGTCTTGTCATCAGTCTGGGAAACAAAAAACAAAGGGGGTAAAATCTTCTCAGCAATACTCCAATATCAAAGGAAAACACTGTATAATAACTAATATAGTCATAGGAAGTTCACATAGTACTTTTTGCAAGTTAGATCTATAGAAACATTTTCAACTGTGAATGGCAAGATAGGAGTGATTTCATATATCTAATGTTTTCTTTTACGAGACAAAATTAGTTCAAATCAGATGCGTCACTAATGCCTCATTCTCAACGGCTTTAATCTAGGAATGCTAACTTATCATCAGCACATCACTCTCAAATAAGTAGCACCAGTAATTCATTACAAATTACAACTGCAAATTGATAATTTCAAAAATCTTCCTTAAACATTGTGTATAATAGTATACACGGACCTATCAGATGTAGTTTGTAAAAGTTTCAAAGAAAATACTTGATGTAGGACAGTACCAACAACTACCAAAAAGACAAGGAACATAATAGAGAGTTAGAGACAAGCACTGCCAACTGAACCTTGTCCAAGTGACCTATATTTCATGTGTATATACACATAGCGTGGATCACTAAAAATATATCATAGTGGGTTAAGCTCTTCAAATCTTTCGTTCATTTGTGGTGGAAGAATGGCTCTAGGGTGTTGTTTTGGCATGGTACTTGGTGTAGGGATCAACCTCTTCAAGGCTCAATTTCCCCATCTTTATAGGATGGATCCTTTAATAGAAGTGCCTTCAAATGACGACCACAGAAATTGGAGCTTAACTTTCTTAACTTTGTCGAGAATCCCAAAGGACCAAATCAGAAGAGGAAGACATTTGCAATCATCTTGCTTCAATAGCTGACAAGAATGTTTTTATCGAAGGCAATGATTAGATTATCTAGCTCAATGACTCTTAATGGTGGGTTGAATTGTCTGATGTTCTAGTAAATCAATATAGAAACCTAAAAGTCCTACAAAAGCTTGCTTTTTTGCTTCGGCATCCACCAAAGGAAAGTTTTAAAGCGAAGACTTGTTGCGAAAAGAAAAATCAATGATCAAGTATGCTGGCTATGTATCTTGAGGTGGAAGAATGTGTCGACCACCTTCTTGTTCATTGCCGGTGGGTCTCTTCACTTTGGTGTGCATGTGTGTGTCCTTGATGAGGATTAGTCACGTTCAACATCAAATGTTTGAAGTGTTAGTGGCTTGGAAAAGACAGATAAAGAAGAGAGTTGGGTTTCCAGAGTGTGGAAGATGGTTCCTTTTGGGTATTTGGTGAACTACTTGGAACGAAAAGAATCGACAGATTTTAGAGGGCAAAAGTTATCTCCTATCAAAGATTTGAAGATATACTTTTCAAGAATTTTGTATTAATTGGTGTCAATGCTCAATTATGGAAGAAATTTGATTTCTTTTTTGTTTTTGGAATTTGTAGACAATGTTACGCATGAAAGCTTGAGGGCATGAAAAGTTTTGTAATTGCCGCTTTTGTAGACAGTTAATACAATTTTTCATTACTCATCAAGAACCACACCCCCCTTCTCTAAAAAAAAAGGGTACACAGACACACAAAAACAAGGTTCTTCTGGAGAGCACATTAAATAAACAAATCAATAACAAGTCACAATAAGGGGGAGGAAATGGACACAGTATTTAAAACAGTTGCCTGATAATGCATTATGCAAAATATTGACAAGAGAGAACATTTAAAGTAAAGGAAGATGATTTCTAAAACACATACCTCGAACCGGTACATTCCTTTAAGTCCGCCACCAAGATCAAGGACTAACCCACGTGCTCGAATTTGGTAAACTTTTGCGGTAACTTCTGTACCAAGTCTTAGGTCTTTTGCACTAAGCCCAGACCCAGCTACACCCTTATTGCCTTTTTGACTTGATTCCAAATCACTCGGGAATCAATAGAAGAGTCTTGACCCGAACCAGCAGATTTTTCTTCTTCATCACATTCTGCAGCACTTCTAATTAGAAATGATGGACTCGAGGAAGTAGAAGGCCGGCTGGTATGTGACTTTTCTTCTTCATCACCCTCCGCTGCACTTTTCATCACAAAAGAGGTGGTTGGAGCAGTAGAGGATTTTGCTTTATCAGCTTCATATTTGGTTGCAAATTGCTCCTCCTTGTTCCCCTGCTTTGCTTGACTATTAGACACATCAACTGATGCCCAAATTTGGGGGCTGATTTTGTAGCAGAAGTGGAACCATCATCTACAGGACTGCTCTCTTTAGTTCGTGGTAAGGTTGCTTTAAGGGATAATTTAATATTACCGCGTACATCCATCCCTATACACGTCAAAGACAGTTGCTGGCCAACAGACACCACATCTGAAACTCGAGAGACCTGAGTTGAGACAAAAAGAAACAACATTAGTGATGTAGAGGTAGTACTACAAAGTTTATATCGATGGCCCTAAATTAAATAAAAACTCAGAACCCAATCTGGAAAAAGATCTGCCGGTGAACCCACTTTTGTTGGCACTTAACTATCCACTCCAATCAAAAGGAGCACACCATCATCTCTCAACCCCTCTTGGTAATGTCTTCGTTCTCAGATTGTGGTTTTCCATGGAATATTATTTGGAAGTCCCTGGCCCCGTTGAAGGTGTCCTTTTTGGTGTAGGAAGCTTCACAAGTTAACTTGCAATAACTTACAAAAAGGGGTAAAATATTGGTCAATAGGCACTTTATCTGAAAAGATGACTTGGAAACTACCAACCATTTATTCCTCCATTGCATAATTGCATGTGGGAGTTAGCTTTGAGTTGCTTGGACCTTTCATTGGGTGATGCCTAGTTATGTAACAACACATCAATTACTGACAGTGACATGGGAGGGTTTTTTTGGAAGAAGGGTTAAGTATATAGCTTCCTGAACCATTCACATGCTATCTTTTGGTTACTATGGCTGAAAATAAGAGTTTTTATCGAGTTAAAACTTTAATTGAGCAGTTCAAAGACAAATGGCTCAAGACTTTATTGTCTTGGAGGAGCCAAGGAGGAGGTTTTTTGTTCCTCTTCCACTGATGTAATTTTTTTTGGGCTGAACTCTTCAATTGATGTAATTGACTTTGCAGATAGCCTATTATTGGGTTCTAATTAGTTCTGGTGAGATGCTTACTCAGCATTATTTCTTGTAGATTTATGAATATATCACCTTTTCCTTGTCAAAAAAAAAATCATTGTTATCCCCTGAATTACTTAACAGTTACACTACATTGTGGAAAACCACGCAATTCAGTTTTCTGGTGCCCCCACAAGGTCCTTGCAGTGCAATAATCTATCCTACTCCAACTCTTCATTTTACCCTATCGTACCCGTGTTAGACCCTCGACACTCGGAGAACAGTACCAACCCTTGACACTTCAAATATCAATGAAAATCAGCAAAATTTCTAGACAATAGCCAAGTCTGACACTCTTCATTCTGTTGAAACTTTTTTTTTCCTTTGTTTTTTTTGGGGGTGCAGGGATGGGGTGTTGGTGCATGTGATTAGGCCTTTGTTCAACAGGGAGAAGGAGCGCATGTCAGTCAAAAGATACAAGGCAGAGGTTTTACTTACTGGATCATGAGACAACTCAGATACGTGTAGGAGACCTTGCTGTCCTCCATTGAACTCCACAAAAGCACCATATTCCTTGATTGATGTCACAATCCCTTTATAAACCCCACCAACTTCAATCTCACAACCAACAATGAAATCGATCTGACAAGATAGCATAATTAGTAGTTGCATTACACCTTAATGTTTATGCTCCAAGCACCAGAAATATAGCAGAAGGAATTAAAGTAAACAATCTGCTGGCAGTATGATCTTTGTAAATCGAGTAAACTTTGCAACAAACAGAACAAGAAGTGCTCAAAATAAGCATTAGTTGATGTTACTCACACTCTTTGCTTCACCATGGGTACCCATAATTCGTACCCTATCCTTTGAGATCGCTATTGACACTTGACCATTTATTATAGGATTATTGGATTAAGATAAACTTTACTTTGGGGAGTTTGAACGTTTATATACTATACTACAAACCTGGACGTCCGTGCAATATACTTTGGGGGTACTTATTATTTCTAGGTTGTACCACTTTCGGACAATTTTAAGCTAAAACATGTATAAGTGCCCAAAATCTAAGTGCTATAGTTTAGAAACAACAAATATCCCAAAGTACAATGCACAAACGATCCAGGATTACAGTATGGTATATAATTGTCCAAGCTTGTCAAATTTCAGTTTTTTTAATCCAATAACCCTTTATTATATATATTGCAAACACAAAATTTTCAGAAAGTGACCAGGTTTGACACTCCAACATGGTATGGCAGAGTCGAATGATAGTAGCTCAAGGAAAAATGAAAATAGATCAGTAACAAGTTTAGTAGAAACAAATACCTTTTCACGAACTTTATCCATCATAGATTGATTTTTAGCGGCTATAGTAAGGGTGCCGTCACCAACAGAAATGCGAGCTCCTGACAAGAACATTAATACAGATATGTTAATACTTGCCTGCTAACTGCTGGAAATAACAATTTATAATATACAAATACAACATATGTTGGCCATGAAAAAGCATACATAATCAGTAACTCTACACAAACATTGCATAAACTAGCTGCCTCCTAGTCCGTCCCAAACAACACAAAGAAAACACACACCCAATCCCTCTCCAAGGACAACATCTCAAGAACAGCACATGCTGTCTTAAAACCTGCCAAAATGCACTTATACCCTTTTATAAGCAACTTTAAAACTAATATCTAGAAATTCAATATGAATATATGATTTGGTATTTAAAATAAATAATTACATGAAATGCCTTACTCAAGGACCAGTACTTGACTAGCAGCAAGAGATGCCCTACCTAATTGTAATTACCTTCGGAAGCATGGTACATCCACCTTGGTTTAAAATTACAAGCTTAAACTATGACATAAGCTCAAAGTATCACATCCAAACAGACTTTTTGGGGGTGTTTGACAAAGAGCTTTTTGCCTCCAACAAGCTCTATTTAGCTGTTTGACTAGGTCAAAAAGCCAATTAGACAGTTTAGTAAAGAAATTTTTGGAATAGCCTTTTTGACCAAAAAGCTCTTTTACAAAAAGTTCTTCAACTTATTACAATTAATACTTGAAATTACCATTACCCTTCACATTTTGGTGAAATTACACTAATTGCCATTGAAATTATGCTTATGTGTAAGATTTCTTTTTAGTTCATATTTTTCTACTTTTGGAATAATAGTAGAGGATGATTACGAATATTTAAGTTAATGTTTTTTATTTTAATATTTTCTATATTTTAACAAATAATTTAGTCTATCATAATAAATAAATAGTTTTGTCACATAAATGTCAAATATATTATTAAAAATGAACTTCAAAAAGATATACATAATTAAAAATTGTGTAGAAGGTATAAATGTAATTTTATATATCACATAATTCTTAAATAATGTTGAGAATAAATATGAATATGGAATCAAAATAATTATAATGTATAAAATAGTCAATGAAATTAACTATGGGCATAAATGGAATTTTTACCAAACAGCTTTGTTAGAAACAATTAATTTTACCAAACACTTTTTTCTTAAATAGCTATTTACAAACAGCTAACAAATAGCTAATACAAACAACTAATTGTCAAACAGGAACTTTAACAGATGCAACATCTCTTCGGTCAAAGGTAAGACCAGTTCGGGGAAGGGGGTTTCTTTTCAAATGCTGGGAGAAACTTGCACTAGGTAGTTATCATTATTGATTTTCCACGCCTAACCACAAATTCAAGACGATTATTACATTAAAAATTGCAAAAATGTCAAGAAGAAAGGGTATTTAAAGCCCGTCAGGAAAGCCAACATTAATCGTGAACTAGAACCATCTGGTTTGCAAATTTTCCTTTTCCTGGATTAGTTATCAAGTTTTACATTATTCACAAAGTAAATGAAATCATACCATGACAAGATAGTGAAATTTTCGAAAATCACGCCCCAAAGTAAAATAAAGTGGTGTTAAAGATGCCTAAACCAAAATAAACCATTAAGCATTGGGTATCTGTTCAATTAAAAGGCATAACAACTACTCTCAGGGTCAAGTTATAGAGAAAACACACAACACCAAGTATGGATCCCACCGCTGGCAATTCTGAAAAGGTCAGTTAGTTCAACTTCAGAACATTAGCCCTGGGAGGAACAAAGACTACAAAAATTGATGATAAGATCAAATCAGTTTTTAGTTAAACCTGTTTCTTCTTCAATCTTTCTCTTCAAGGCACCTAAAGGCCCAATCAAGCGGCGGATAGAGTCATTGCTGTATTTCAAGGTAACTGCAGTTAAGATGGCAACCAGAGTTAGTGGCAGAGTACCATAATACAAGACAAAAATGTAGATGCAAGCTAAACATACTCAATATATGTGTATTTCTATCATCTTGAGTGCGTGGTCCCTGGATCTCACGCTCCATGTGGTCGAGGATTTGGAGACGCCCTCTGAGAGCAGGTTCCAAGCATTCGCAAATTATATCCAACGGAATCCCAGCAGGCTTTATATCCAACTGAATTGCTGTTACTCCATTCCGTGTCCCAGAAATTTTGAAGTCCATATCTCCCAGATGATCTTCCAAACCCTGCAGTTTAGATAATTTTATGGCATTAAATTAAGTTCTTGTATAAGAATACTGGAATCAAAGTACAACAGTATCTGATTAAGATAAATGAACTCTGACAGAAAAGGATTCATGGAAACACAGGTTTAAGGGCCAGGAAAGAAGCGGAGAATACATGGATCTGGCTTCTCCTGACGTAATAATAAAAAGGCAAGTACAGCAAAGGCACAGTCTAGTCTACTTTGACATCCAACTTAACAGCATTTCTTGAAATTAGACACAATGACACATTTCCATTTATATGCAAGACATATCTAAAAGATAAACCATAGATATGTCAAGAGAGCATATTCAGAAACTGACAAGTACCATATTACGTAACCCAAGGTAGGGCAACCTAATATTGATTTGAAACGGAATGGACTAAGCCCAAACTGGAAGACGCAAAATATGGCATCCAATGTTGATTTCATATTTGTTGAGAAAGTTACCTTTTTCTTTTTCTTCTTTTGTTTTTTGTTACATGAATGCTATGTTGGCAAACATATTGGCCCAACCAACAGCATAAACCAACATGACACAAGTCCAAAATGACCTTGACTCCAACCAGAGCTGACCAAATATTTGATTCAAACATAACCAGAACAAAATTAACCAGCCCAACCTGAAAACAACTTGTTTGTGATTTAGATAACACAAGAATATGCAATTGCATCAAACCAGCAAAAGATTAGACTGCAATCTTGTTTAGAAATTACAAAGATCCCACCGCATAGGCAATGCTCCACATTGGTACCAATTCTTCTCGTGCTACAACCATTTATCAGTGGCATATTCAGAAATTCTTAAAATGGACATTGCAGAGGGGTAAATGAACATCCATCCTTCATCCTTATATATGTTGTTTCACTCTAGCAGGCCCAATACTAAAACCAAATGGTAGAAGATCACAATTGAGCAGTCCATCCATGTTCATCCACGTATTGACAACCATACAAGAGTGACTCCTTCAATATTCCATTCTACATTGATCATTTGACCCAATGCCAGTAAGTATGTAATGGAACAAGAACTATCACAACAGAAAGAAGGATTCCCCAGTTGATTATAAGAAGCAGGCACATATACAATAATAGCCAAATGTGGATCCAAGATTTCATCATCCAACGTAAGTGAGGCCTAGTGCATTCACAATGCAAGAAAATATCTGAAAGCAATACAGAAGAAGATATGATTCTCAAGTATCTCACCAAGATATCGGTCAGTATACGATAATCTGTTATTTCACCAGATAATGGGTCAACTTCACTAACAAGGCCGACAGAAACACCTGCTACATGCTCCCGTACAGGAATTCCAGCTTCCATCAGTGCCATACTACCTAAAAAGAACCAGAATAAACAAAAAGATACACAGGATCAGGACATCACAACAAATGCATCTGCAAACAACCCATGTTTTATGAAAAGGAGATGGAAATTGATGATGAAAAAGAAGATGGTGACGATGAAGACGAGGATGAAAGCAGTAAGACATGATTTCTTTCCCAAATTCTCAAAGTTACAGTAAAACAGAAAGAATTATCGCTGCGGCGTCAAATATATAAATTCATTTTCTGAGTCTCATGCAAAGAATATAGATTAAGATCCCCAATAATTTCACAGTTGAAAGGATGGCATATTGGTTGTGCAAACTTAGCATCGTGACGAGGAAGCACAGAGTAAGCAAGATGCGTTGTATCCCCCCACCCCAACCAGAAGTTGGACAAATACCTCCACATACACTAGCCATTGACGTGGAGCCGTCAGAGGCCATTACTTCCGAATTTACACGTACTGTGTAGGGAAAGTCATCTTCTGGAGGAAGGACAGCAACAAGAGCCTTTTCTGCAAGTGTTCCTACAAGAATAGCAAACAAAGGTGAAACTATGAGTTCAAATGTTTTATAAGATACAGAACATCTTGGGAACATAGATGCACATATGGGTAAGACGGTAAGAAATTAAAAAAAATTTTTAGCTTGAAGTCAAAAAGTGTAACAAAAACAATATGACATCAGCAACTACTTGCGTTCGCAATTAGATAGAGCTAAAAGTTCATCAGGAGCGAACATGATGTGCAAGCACATTAGAAACTAAATGTGACCACTTGGACCATGATAATATTCCAAGTTATCTGTGGACTACGTTGTTCATTTATATGGATTCTTCGTTCCACCTCAAGTACCTATAAAGAATAAGATCCAAACCCAAATCTGACCCAAAGTCCGCCCAGGTAACATATGTGGGCGTCAAATGTACCATCCTCATGCTTAAACAGCATAAAGACAAGCCCTTTCTATAAAACTCTATATCAGAAACTACTAGTACATAGAAAGAGTAGAAGACAATGTCATGTGACACTTTGCTCAATATTCTTATATGAGCATGAAAATTTCATCTTTCATCGTAGACAAAACACATATCAGAGAATGGCTCAGTCTGATACCCAATGCTCGGAGATGTTTTTGGAAGAGGCTATTTGGTACGAAGCAAGAGTAACCAATGTATGACATTCGTAGAGCAACTCATTAAAGAACTTTCTTATAGAAAATTCACATATGCTCTCAGTTAATTTCTCAATCTATTTTTAGGTCCACTCAAGGAACAATTTTCATGAAGCAACTCATTAAAGAACTTTCTTATAGAAAATTCACATATGCTCTCAATTAACTTCTCAATCTATTTTTGGGTCCACTCAAGGAACAACTTCGTGAAGGACTAAGTACGTGTTCCATGTGCTATGAGGAGCAAGAATATGATGGCACCAAGCCGGGGCTCGGAATCCGGACAAGAGGTCTGAGTTAGGTTTCAGTGGCATATGGGGCGGAAGCTTGGAATGTGGTGGATAATGGGTAGGAAAATGGAGTTGGAATGGATGAATGGAAGGGAATGTCAAGGATATGTTGGTAGTGGATTTAAAAGGAAGGATTTTACTCTCTCCGTGTAAACTAGCTACCTAAGATAAAGTAACAAGATAAGTTTACTGATTCACTCTGCGTTCTCTAAGCCGAGGATGGGGCAACTTAGAAAGTCAATTCACTTTGCACTCTCTAAGACCTAGCAAACACCACTTGGTTGGTTCCCAACCAAGATGCAGCAACTAGAAATTTAGTTAGAAATCCGATTCACTCTGCGCTTTCTGAGTTTGAAACACACTCACATTGTATCGAAACGGGTTTTTTCATTCATCAAAAGTCATTGAAGTACATGGGTGGGAAGGCCTTGTATAGTGAGCCTTTCCCGCCAAAAGTAGCTTTCCTAATCGGTAAGAAATGGTTAAGACTAATCATAATTAATTAACACTAATGACAAGGATTATCCTTAACCAAGACAGAAAAGCTAAAACTTAAAACTGCAAGTTGCTGTGCTGATTCTAACCGAGCAAGCTTCTGGACCAATGATGACCGTGCTCTCCACCTTGGCAAGTTGCAATAGAGAAGACCGGAAAAGACTTGATACTTCTCTTGAAGAAATCTTATTGAACCGTTCAAAAGAGTAGGTCTGCAACCTAAGAACTAGCCTTGCGAGTGGCGGTTTCTAAAACTCAGAAATATCGTAATTCTCCAGACTCAGATTAGATTCTTCTGACCGGTCAGAACTAAACCTGTAAGTACAAGGAGTAGTACCCTACTATCAACCAATAAATAACATACAAATTGTCCATCAAACTAGATTATTACAACCCAAAAATGCTCAGATAGATGAGTGAAAATAGGGGCAACTCAGAAAACTGAGTGAGGGTAAGTCTGATTGCATATCATGGTGATGAAGCTACGGTGAGGGATTTCCATTGGGCATTGTTCTTTCTGCACGTCTTGGGCTTGCAAGTCTGAATTCGGGGTGGCTCTCCTGCTGACTCAGAATTGTTATGGGCCTGTTCTACCTGACTCAGATGATGGAATGTTTCCATCAGAATAGGCCAATCACCTCCGTAATCACCGTTATTGAGCCTCGTTATTGTGGCATTTTTCCCTTGACGGGCTTAGTCGGATACAATCTTTAGATGTCATAGAAGATGGCTTGGAGAGTCTTGAGATCTTTGGGTATTTGGTGGAGTACGTTGAAGAAAAGAAATTTGTGGATTCTGCACGAAAAAAATATTTCCTTTCAAGATTTCAAGCTCTATTATTGGAGGATTTTGTATAGTTGGAGTCAATTTTGGTGTAAAGTTATCTCCTTTAGATTTTGTAGAAAATATTACGCATAAGAGCTTGAAAGCAAGATGATTTTGTAATTGCCTCTATCGTATATGGTGACACCCTTAGGTGTCTATTATACACTTTTGGCTTACTCATCCCAAATATACGTATACGCATATTTAGATCCATAACTATATAACACAAGCCAGTTTCTACAGCAAATCAGCCTATGAATTTTATGGAATCAAAGGATCCCAATAACTAAAAAAAAACAGAATAGGAAATATTTTATTAAAGGAGATGACGTTCTTAAATTAAAATATCAAAATTCTGAACTTCATATGCCAATTAGATATTCGAAAATACTAGTTTCAGCATGTTGTTTCACTTCCCCACCAAAAAGGACTAGACTTCACCAAGTGATTTCAAAGATACCGCAAAGGGGCATTGCACCCTTAGCACAAATCATCGTCCATTAGAGATGGCAAAGGGGCAAAGAGTCCCTGCTCCCGACCCCCTCACAATAGGGGAAAATCCCTGCCCAAAACGAGGACGGGCGAAAAATCCATCCTCAAGTAGGAATGGGGGACATTTCCCACCCCCTGTGCATTCTTTCAATTATTATCTTTTAAATGCAGTATCATGGATTGGAGGTATTTAAGGTAAGTTCACCTTTTAAAACTTCAATATCAAAAAGAGCACAAAACCTAGTAAGATGAATTCAATTGTGCCCCCACCTAACCCCCTCTCTCTCTCTCTCTCACACACACACACACACTCGCGGACGCATGCGAGCACGCATGCAACTTCTCCAACCCAAGCTTTTTCTTCATTGCCCTAAAATTGATAAAGTCCATCAATCACACTTCATCTTTTTCGATTTGGTTTAATCTCCACACCACTCACATGATGTTGTTGTCTATATGTACTATCCTTGCTAATTGTATAACTTACAAAGTTATACAATTTCTAAGGGATTGGTAATGACCCATAGTTGCACGCAGCTTTTTGAGTAAGGTTTCGGGTAGGGTTCTAGACAAATCGTAACCATTACAAATTTACCCACATCAAATTCCTAATTGTATAACTTACAAAGTTACAACTGTCACAGAAGTAATTGTCCTATTTCATTCTTGGCATGCACCTAATAAGTACGTATGGCACATGTTGAAGTAGGGTGAGAAATACGAGCATCAAGCAAGAGGGGAATATAAGGTTAGCAAGAGAGCAATGCAAATAAAATGGGCATTCTAAAAGCAGTTTTGCTTGTTGACAATTAAGGAAATTAGTACAAACTTACCATGCCCTACTTCTCGGCGATTGAGGCCAGTGTGTTTGCCAACTTCATTGATTGAAAATGGAGGGAAACTATAATGAAGCATGAAACGTTTCTTCGAAGGGCCCACAACAGATTCTAAATATTGTGCTTCCCCAGGTGCTCCAAGAGTGACAGTACAAAGGACCTGTACATAGGTTGCATGAATAAGACATCTAAGCATCCGAACTTGATGTTTCTTGATTCTTTATTTCAAGTTTTTAAGATAATAACTAAGATTGATACACTAACCTGAGTTTCTCCACGTGAGAAAAGTGCAGATCCATGTAATGCAGGCAAAACGCCTGCTTCACAATATACTGGTCTCACTTCATCTAAACTTCTTCCATCAACCCTCAATCCATCCTTAAGAATCCTTCTGCGAACAACCTGATAAGGACATCATTCTTAAGATAACTCTGTGAACAATCAAATATGAAATGACATTTTAACAAGTGTTTAATAACAATTTTAATACACGGGATTTGACAACTGATCAATTCATGTCAGATAACCATGATCAGTAAAATTAGTGTCCACATGATGCCATACTCACAACTTTGTGGTCGCTTACAAGAGCAAAGGAAAAAATGGATAAAATTCAGAATTTAGCTAAATGTTCTAGCATTTGCAAGGTAATAATTGTATTCTAGTAACTAGCGTAAATTTTGTGCACGGATATGTGTCTAACTTTGTTTGTTTTTTTAATTTAACCTTTTTTTTAAAAATTTGTTCAATCAAATTACTAATTAACTAATAAATATTTATATGTTACTTAAATTATTCATATTAACATAAAATAAATAGTATAAACTCTTTTCGCCTCCAACAACCAACTTTTACTTTTGGTTATAATAAATTGTTATAAATATTGATATGGAAAATATTACCTTTTCTAAAATCATTTTTAAATAAATTATTATAATATTAATAATACTCCGTGCCTTTTACAATATGTCATTTCTTCAACTAACATTTTTTCATTTAGTAGCATTATTTTATTTTCTTGTAAGAATACCTTTCTAATAATAATAATAATAATAATAATAATAATAATAATAATAATAATAACTATTACTCCAATATTTTTCTTTTGAGTATTATTTTGATATTACAACTATTACTATCTTGAAGATTGTTTTATCTTTTTAATATCTTAAGAATTTTAAAGGCATGATAATAATAATGCAATAAATGAGGTGTTAAAAAAATTTGATAATATCCACAAAAAAAAGAAAATAACAAATAGGGTCAACCAATGGTGATGAGAGTCAAGTGTCGATCTCCCAGTAAAGCACTAAGTCTTAAGTATATCTCTATGATTTTTATTAGAAATTTGGGTCCATTGAAGGCATACTTTCAACATTGCACATATAGGAGACAGGCCATTGGATCCAGAAAAAATTTTGAGATGCGTCGCCATTAAATTTTTATATTGCATCCACGTCATCCCCACTTCTAATGGGCTTTATCAAATAAAATATTACCTCAACAAATTAACCTCATAGAATTCATCTTGTGCCTGATCTGAAAGAATCGTCGTTTTAAATCCCGATTAGAGTCTTTCTTCAAGGGTTACACTCTCATCTCGTTTTTGGATTCAAATATTAGCACCAGATATCAGATTTCTCTAATGTTACCAAACTCTAGTTTCCAAGCAATCTTATATATTCGCTTCTATCTTTTCTACCTTTCCCTCTCTTTCCACTCCGTAACCTCTTTGCCATCTCTCAATCACCTTTTCCTCTTGCAACACATTAATTTGATATTAGAACACAATTGACACAGAAGCATAGAATCAACTACTGTCGCAACACATATGGTTGCTACCTGAATACTTGTACTAGTTGCAAGATTATTTACTCAAGACATCATATTATCTGTTGACAAGCAAAACACCCTACTGTACAGGTCCCAGCCCAGGCTCAAACCCAGAAGCAGCAATATAATTGATTACGTATACAAGCAGTATTTAAGCTGTCTCAAATATTATTGAAGTTCTCACACAATGATCAATACAGGTCTTGGGATGTCAAATGTGTCGCACAAATTCAAACATAAATGCAGTATGCCAGAGTAAATAAGAAGGGAATAATCAGCACAAACTTGCAGTTCAAACTTCAAACAATTTTGCTGTGTATGAGTAATGTCAAATATCATTCAGTAATCTAAAAACTCCAAAACCAAAAGGTGGCATCAGCATTGTCTATAAGGATACTCTATAGAATAAAACATGGCAGAAGCAGAATAGTTTACCTGCTTCCTCACAGTATCTACCGCCTTGGATAGTCCTTTTAAGCTTTCTTCATCACACTCTTCTTCAAGTGCCTTCTTCAAATCTCGGGTAATTGTGTCCAGGGCCTCTCCACGTTCAAACTAAACATAAACAAGATGAACTCCATATACACTTTTATTGTTCAGAAGATGGAAAAAAGGCTACAGAAGAACATAAATAACAGCAGTATTACCTTGCCATATGTAGAATCTGTGAAAACAGCCTCAATACGTGCTTCAGACAAGTTCTTTATCTTTTCCATTGTACTGTCAGGCATCAACGATAATCTATATTCTTTCTTTTGTTTGCCAACTTTAGAAGCCAAGCGAATTTGAGGTTCAAGGTATTTAACAGCCTAGAAATTTAACAAACAATAAAATCAGGATCATTTATTTACCACATAGCACAGCAAAAGATAAAATTGAGGCTAACCTCAGGATGAGCAAGCCTTAAACCAGCCTTTAAATCCTTTTCAGATATCTCACGTGCTTGTACATCTATCATTAAGGCTTTGTCCTTTGTGCAAGCATACACCAAGTTTAGATCACTTAAGCTCAGCTGCAATACATAAAAGTGAGAGAAAGAAGATGTCAGTCACTTAATGCACTTACAACAGCCATGCAAACTCATAGAATCAGAACGTTTCAAGAAAAAGCCTACCACATAACAAGCATCAAGAACGTAACTGCTACCACCCTCACATGAACCCACCACTGGCATGGTTAGAGGCGGGATGCAACGGCATTTAGATAAAGTTTTACATTTTGGATTTCTCATACGCGAAGTTCATAAACCACTCGGAATGTTACAGAAAAATGCGGGACCAAGATTCAAAAAACAAATTTAGCACATACTCAATTATTAAGAGACTCTACAAATATATTATCCTTATAACAAAAAGAAATAGCATACACACAGACTTATCAAAACTAAAACACATAAAACAAAGTAACAGTAAACCAAGAAGCTCAAGCCAAGGTAACAGCCAGCATTAGAGTAATGGACACCAAAAGACGGTTCATATCACTCCTTGAAAATTGAAACTGATGTGGACACATTTTGCAAGCCTGCTAAAGATAAAAGCTTCTTCCTTTTTTAAGAAAAAAAAAAAAGAATTCTTGGTCGATAGGTTCCACAGTCTTATGAAAATAACAAAACACGAACACAAAAGAATCAACAACTTGAATTTCAAAGAAATTTCAAAAAGAAAAATTCATGAACCGGCAGAAAACTAATGGATGGAAATACCTCATCCATGCTAGGATTGATTATAAATTGCCCACCAATCCTCCCAATACGTATTACTCCAACAGGGCCAGCCCAAGGTATATCTGATAGCATTAGAGCTGCAGATGTTGCATTGGCTGCCATTACATCAGGGTCCTGTTTCCCATCAGCAGAAAGAACACTTGCCATTACCTACAAAAAGGGTACCATGAATTATGGCATAGCAAAGCATAGCTAGTCAAAAATATATATATATATATATATACAACAATAAAAAATTAAAAAAACTTGCAAAATGGACACAACAATCCTTATACCTGAACTTCATGATAGAATCCAGCAGGAAACAATGGCCTAATAGGTCTATCAATAAGACGACCCACCAAAAGTTCCCGCTCTTTAGGTGCACCTTCTCGGCGCATAAATGTGTTCGGAATCACACCCTGAGCATATTGCTTCTCTTGATAATCAACCTTCAACAATAAAACCCAAGATTGTCCATATTAAGAAATGACAAGTTACAACAACAAGAATAACAACTCCTCCAATTGTGGGTCATGCAAAAGCGGGTAGGGATTCCAAAAGACCCACATTAAAAATTTTGGAAAACATTTTTTAAAGGTGAAATACTTTGAAACAATGAAATCTGACGATTGCCCAGATTAAGAACAATGAAATTGAAGATTGTCCCACATAAAAAAATGAGAACTTTTGTACAAAAAAGTAGGAGAGAGAGAGAGGAAATGTATAGAAAGCACCTACAGTGAGGGGTAAAAATCGCGAGTACCGTCGGATTGAGCACAAGTGACTGTTGAGAGGACCTTGGTCTCCTCCATAGCCATGACAACGGAGCCATTGGCGAAGCGAGCGAGTTTACCCGTTTCGAATGAAATTAAGCGGTTTCCAATTTCGAATTCTTCTTTGAAGGTTTCTAAGACCTTTGTTTGGGACGCGCGTGATGGAGGAGAAGGGTCGGGTTCGGAAATGAAGCCGAGGCGGCCGCTGCAAATTGTGCGGAAATTGAAGCTTCTCCATGTGAGGTACCGCGGGAGGGAGTGAAGAAGAGGGTTTGCTTTGGTTGCGACTGACATGGTGGGTTTGATGGTGGGAGGGAGAATAGGGGTAACAGAGGGGTAGAGAGAGAGAGAGAGGGAGACAGAGAGAGAGAGAGAGAGAGAAATGGGGGATCAAGGTATAGAGGGAGATCAAATGGCAGAGAGAATAATGTGTATGTGTGTGTGTTAGTTAGTGAGAGAGAGAGATGCCTGTGCTCACCGGGGCCAACGTCGCCCGCTGGAGGACAGAGAATGGAGAGGAAGAAGGAAGGGTTTAGGGTTTAAGAGCCTTTAGGAGGGAGAATTTTTTTCTGATGAAGTAATCCTTGTAAATTACAGTAACTCAATGAAGTTTTTCTGGTTTTCCAGAGATCAACTCCATGAAGTTACTTACACCGAGTTTACTTTAACCACGGGAGTCCCAACATGTAAAATTATTAACAACAAAAAAGAAAAACTCGTTTTGGTCTTATTGACAAATAGTTATTAGCTATTTTATATTAATTATTTGAATTAGTTTATTATTTAAAATTAATATTTATATTAATTATTTGAATTAGTTGTTTTTTAAAAGATATTTAATAAAATTAATTGTTTTAGAAAAAAATATTTGATAAAATTAATTGATTTAGAAAAAGTTATCTTTTAATTGAATTGAATACATACTTTTTTAGTGATATTTTTTTTCAAACATAACATATTTATGTTATGTATACAAATTACTTCATTTATAAAACTTTATTTTCTTACTATTTTTACAAAATTTATATTCATTATTTGTAACAGACCCGATCCTAAATAAGATGTTAAAGCTAAAATAAAATATTATAGTGAGTGCATGCACTTCAATTTAAAATTTTATTTCATAATATATATATATATATATATATATATATATATATATATATATATATATATATATATATATATATATATATTAATTATTTTAAAACATAACTTATGGAATATAAATCGTATCTTTCTTTCTTCCATTCTTACTTATTTCATTTCGACGAAATATAAATAAGCAAAACATGTTAGGGGCACTTATAGGCTCGATTGAAAAAGGGTATATTCAAATGTTGAGTTTATTCGAATTACTTATTCAAGCCTCATATTTTTGACAAATCATTATTAACATAATCTCATTTTATGAATGAAAATCTAAGTATGACTTATAATATAATTGGAGTGTTAGGAGTAGCGGTGTGCAAAGTCGGTTAACCGGACTTTCGGTTAACCGAAAATCGGTTAACCGAGATTTCGATTCATCAAAACATCAAACCGTAACCGAACCGAAATTTTCGGTTAACCGATTTTTCGGTTCTATAAAAATTCGATCCGTAACCGAACCGAAATAACCAGGTTAATCGAATATTCGGTTCGGTTAACCGGATTTTCGGATCGGTTATCGATTAACCATTAAAAACAGAAAGAAAGAAGGGCTAAACTAAATCCTCGAATGACAACCGTTTACAATTTTCCGATGCATGAATTGCAGGTATCACAAATCTGGACAAACTAAAGCAAAACAAAAAAATTAACTAAATTACAAGCCGGTATTCGAAACCTCTTGTAGGTTGAAGAAGCAAGGGGCTAAACCAAAACGTCCAATGAGAATCTCATCAAAGCTTCACCGCTAGATCTAGATCTGTTGGGAAGGAAGCAACTACCGCGAATGCCGGACCGGGGATGGTCGATTTGTCGCAAACACCATAAACGCCGGCGCGGAGAGGATCTGTTTATGGGAGAGAGGAGAAAGACAGGTGGGAAAGTAGATGGGACAAAGCAAACAACGCAAACGTCTTAGTCGATGGGAGAGAGATAGGTGGAAGGATCTAGATCGACTCGACGGGACAGAGCAAGAGAGGAGATAGAGAGAGGTGGGAAAGGTTGTTGTCGACGGCAGAGAGCAAGAGAGAGGAGAGAGAGAGGTTGTCAACGACGAGCAAGCACAGAGCACAATAGAGGTTGTCGACGGCGAGCAAGCGGAGAGAACGATAGAGGTTGTCAACGGCGAGCAAGCAGAGAGCACTAGAGAGGAAAGAGAGAGAGGGCCCGAGGGAGGGAGGTCTCGGTAGAAATTGAAAGGCCGATGCTAGAGTTAACATGATAAAAGACTATTTATACTCAACTTTTTTTCGGTTTGGTTAACCAACGGTTAACCGATTTTTCAATAATTATGAACTGAAATCGAACCGTGAACCGAAAATATTTTCGGTTCGGTTAACCGAACCGATTTTTGAAAAATGTGTTCGATTAACCGCTTTTTGATTCGGTTTTCGGTTTTCGGGTCGGTTTTCGATTTCGGTTTTTTCGCACACCCCTAGTTAGGAGTATTTGGAATATAACTTATTTAGATCAGAGTCGTGTTCTTCTTTATGCCATTAAAATACTTGAAAAGGTCAATTAGGGAAATATAAGAAGGTTGAATTGGGAAATAAACAAATAGAAAACCTATTACGACCCACTAGAAGAGAGAGAAAATGTGAAATTTAAACATATATAATTCACGCCATTTATAACGCATAATCATCTTCCTTCATTTTCCAAAAACAACTCACATCTCTTCTCTCCCCTTGCACGCCACCTTGTTGTTGGCTAGCCCCTACATGCTTGCCACCACTGTTGGGCCCCACCTTGCTGCCGTCGGTGTTGCCAGGATTCATAAATATTAGTCATGTCCCAGTTTGCTACTGTTCACCCTCTATCTCAAGGTACCACATTTCATTCCTCTCTAGCTATGAATATCCTTGTTCTCTTTGAGCATGTGAAGCTACAATTGGGCAATTAAGTTATGAAAATAAGGCTAGGTTATGTTCATGAGAAAATAATCACATGGGACAGTTGATGAATGCCTTCATGTGGATGAATGTTTGATAGGAGTTTATTGATTGTGGCTAACCCTTCCCTTCCCTTCCCTTTTTGGTTGCAAATGTGCTTGAAATAAAAACAGATTTTTGATAGATTTGAGATTTACTTGGTTGAGAGCTTGAACATGAATTTTTGAAAGATGAGAGGAGGGAAAGAATCATGCATGTTGGTTGTGTTTAAAAATTAGAAAGTGGATGTCTTCAAATGGTTTCTTGGTACTAATTATGCTTGATCATGATATTATGTGTGGAATGATGCTTACAATCTGTTAAGTAGAGATTATTTTTTTGATAGAATAAGAATTTCATTTATAAAAAGTCACATGACATCTATAAAGATAATTTTCTAATAAGAATAAATCTAAAATATTAAAGCGGATCTCTATTGTCGACAAAATTAGTGGTAAATATACTTCTATTCGGCTTCATACTTGCAGCATCAATCTAACCATAAACCGGGCTTTTCGACCTTAATATGTCTTTTTTGAACGCCGATGAGCTATTGTATAATTTCATATAATAAATCTATGTGTGATATAATAGACCAAACATGAAGGAAACGTCACTTTGATCGATTCATATGAAATTTCATTGTTGAATTGATACCAATTAAAATTAATGACACTAATTGATAAAAGTATCAAAATATATTTTTCAACTAAATCAACAACCCTAATAAAACTTGCACGTATTGGTAAGAGAAATAACTCAC
This sequence comes from Talinum fruticosum, assembly GCA_021018815.1. Classification (NCBI taxonomy): domain Eukaryota; kingdom Viridiplantae; phylum Streptophyta; class Magnoliopsida; order Caryophyllales; family Talinaceae; genus Talinum; species Talinum fruticosum. Next base: position 3,102,122 of record JAITYX010000063.1, on the reverse strand, counting down.
ACAAATGCGAGAAACAAAACACTCACGAGAAGGAGAGAAACCTAATTCTCACAAAAAATGAGAGAAACAAAAACTCTCATAAAAAGAAGAGAAATTCAAACTCTCACCGGAAAGATAGAAAAATTATTAGAAAAATATCTTTCGATATTAATTCGATGAAGAAATAGAAGTAAAAGGGGCTAACCATTGGTTGTAACAATGTTAGTAGCAGCCCCAACAATATAAAAAGAGAAAAAGTAGTGGATACAAAATTAGGGTTTAGAGAGGAAGAAGGGAGAGTAGAAATTTGAATAATGAAAAGCATACACTTAAATCCTTAATTAAAAATAGGGTGTGGATATTAGAATTTTTAAAGTACGTATAAAAAAAAAAAGAAAAGAAAGAGAAGGGTGGGAAAGAAATGTTGTTGTGGGCTTGTGATGGGTAAAACATGTTTTTGTGAGTGGTTTGAGTTTAGTAAATTTCCTTATCATGTCAAGAATGTTGATGAAGATTAAGAGAAGTATAAAGTGAGCAAATTAAGTGATTTTGAATTTTTGTATCGTGAGTTAAACTGAGAGAAATTTACATATGGCTACGTTGAGGTACGAGTATATAATAATTTACTGAACTTACAATTTCGGATAAATAATTTTGAGATTTTTGAGGCTTGGGTAAATGCCCAAATCAAGCGAAAAAATGATTTTTTCTGGGTTGAAAAATGACACAACCCTTGAAATGACACACATGCCCTCCCATTTTTCTAATGTGATAACACAACAAAAAATACGTAACAATGACAATAAAATAAAATGATAATAATAATAATAATAATACTAAGTTGGTTAATTCATAATGTCATGCTTGATTTCATGAATTTTGGATCTACCATGATCAATTTAATTGAACGCATTCATAACATGTCATAACAACAACAATAAGGGTAATGGAAATAATCACAATCAGTTGGTTAACTCATAATATCATGCTCGATTTCATGAATTTTGGATCTACCATGATGGATTTAATTGAACGCATTCATAACCTGCCATAACAACAACAACAATAAGGGTAATGGAAATAATCACAATCGAGTCTTGGTCACAATAATCGCAACAATTAGGGTAATAATCAGCAAACTTCACGGACTCAACAAGCACAACAATCTACTTCTAGGAGTATCTCTACAGGTATTGTTTATGTGATTAAGTTGATTCATTTGTTGGTATTGTTAACTCTTTTGTTCCGACTACTAATCTTCTATATGTAGGTACTAATCAACATGAAGGGGTCTTAGGATTTTATCCTAATGTTGTCACTAAAATATGTTATAGTTGACATTTAGCTCAAAATTGTCTTTAACTATTGCACCACTCATACCAAGTGAGTGCTCCCGACATATGTTACCTTCAATCTTGTTAATATTGATGATCAAGTTTGGTATCTTGATTCAACTGTACATCCCACATGACACCGGATGATGGTAAATTGTCTTCTAAATCCTGTCACACTAGTTCCACTCAGGTTCAAATAGGTAATTGTACTTTATTTCCCATTGGACACGTTGGAACGTTGTTACTCTCCACTAAGAAATGTCCTCTTAATCTAAGGAATGTCCTTCATGTTCTTAACTTTCAACATAATTTGCTTTCTCTTAGACATTTGTGTTGCGATAATAATTACAATGTCATTTTTTACTCTTCTTATGTTTGTCAAGGACAACACCTCGAGTGATACCCTTCTGCAGGCTAACAATCTCAATCATGTCTACATTGTCCCTGTTTCTACCTCGCCAACTCTTTTTCCCGTTCATGTCACATGTCACCTTGAATTTGTTTCGAAATCTTTGGCATCGTCGTCTAGGTCATTGTGGAGCTCGAGTCCTGGATGTTTAGAACAAAAATAGTTTTGTTCAATTTAATACAATTTTCTCTAACACTCTACGACTTGCCATTTAGCTAAATCGACTTCCTTCTCATTCTACAAAACATAGAACAACTTATCCCTCACAGTTGATTCATTTTGATGTTTCATAATTGCTCGTTTTATCTCATAATGGTTATAAATATTATGTGTATTTTTGTTTTACTTGGATTTATCCTATGAAACACAAAAATGAAGTTTGTGATTTATTTGCTACATTTAAAGCCTTGGTTGTGTTGCAATCTTGTTTTAATGTAAGTTTGAAATATTTGAATTTGATTAACAAATACACTTCAACCTCGTTCTGCAAGCAAACTTTAACTTTGTTTTGTTTCTTGTGTATTCCTTGGATATGTTGCCTATTAAAAGTGATATCATTGTTTAGATCCCATTTTAGGACTTGTTTTTGTTAGTAGCCTATTTTATCTCATAATGGTTATAAATATTATGTGTATTTTATTGATGATTATTCTTGTTTTACTTAGATTTATCCTATGAAATACAAAAATGAAGTTGGTGAATTATTTACTACATTTCAAACCTTGGTTAGGTTGCAAACTTTTTTTTTAATGTAACATTATAAAGTTTGAATCTGATTAACAAATAATTTCAACTTCGTTATGTTTCTTGTATGTTCCTTGGATATGTTGCTCATTACAAGTGATATCGTTGTTTGGATCCCTTTTAGGACGTGTTTTTGTTAGCGGTAATGTTCGTCTTCATGAATTTAACTAGCCCTTTCGAGTTTGATTAACAAAGCCCCTAACATGACTTTGCCTTATGTCTTTAATCTCAAGAGCATCCTATGATTGACTTCCTCGAGCTCCCCCATGTTTAGTCAATTGTGTAACACCCCAAAACTTAATCGTATTTAATTACTCGTAAATTTATATTTTATTGTTTTAATATTGTTTAAGAGTATTGAGCCGCGCAAAAATTCAAAACCGAAATAAAAGATATGAAAAAATTTGATGATCATGATTAATAATTGATAATTCATACAAATCTGCATTGGTGCAAAGGAATGTATATACACTCTAGTAATGCAAAATTGTGTCTCAAACATGGTTTATTTATAAATAAATAATAAGTAAATGAAAAAAAGTTAGAATATATATATATATATATATATATATATATATATATATATATATATATATAATAAGTAAATAAAAATGGGCCAAATGTATGGTTAAACACTTAATCATGTGGTAAAATCAATAGTAAAAGATAAGAAGATATTAAGATTTACAAGAAAAAAAAAAAAAGAAGAGAGTTGCTAGAAGTCTCGGGTAATATATCGGTGAAGAGGAAGGGAGCTTTGTAAACTAAGCTAACACCATTCATCTTCCGTCTCTCTTTCACCTCTCCTTCTTCACTTCCCCTCACTGTTGTCCCTTCCCACCGCCAGCCAGCCGTCGTCTGTGCCTCTAGCAGCCACCGATTTTTCTCTCTCCCCTCCCTTGTCTCCTGTCAACATGGGCGGAAGAACCCCGTTGTTGTTGTTGCCGCTTGGTTGGGATTGCCGCCTTCCGCCTTGACACTCGAACCTCCACCACCCAATTCCACCTCTAACCCCTTTTGAGGTATCTCTCTAATCCTCAATTTCTAAATAAATTCTATCACAAATTTACGTTAGAATTGAATAATTAGACAAGTAAATGTGAGTTTTGAATTAGTTTGTGGTGGAATTGGATGAACCTTGGGAGCAATTGAAATTGGACTTAGGGTTTATTATGTGTTAAGTAGATATTGGAAATTAATTTGGATTTATTCATAATTGTGAATATGCTTGTTTAATTTCTATGTGAGCATGAATAGATTGCTTGGTTGTGTGAAGATTGTTTAAGTTATAAAGGCATGCTAGGAAGTGAATTAAACAAAATTGGGTTATGTTAATCCTTGAAAAAAATGGATGAAAATACATTTGAAAGTTTAATTGGAATTGGTAGTGGTTTTGTGGAGTTGAAATTGTAATTAGAAAGAAGATAATTTGGTAAATGGTTAGGAGGAGATGAGGAGACAAGAAAAAAATAAAAGTGTAACAATTTTGGCGAGAATTGATTTAAGGAGGAAATTGGAGCATTAAATCGGTTAATGAGTTAAATAATTAAATTGGCCAAAGAGTAAAGTAAACAAAATAGTTCAATAGACATTGTACTTTAATTAGGTAATACATAAGGAGTTAAAGTAGACAAATATAAAAACTTATCAAAAATAGATATAAGAAAGACTAATAAGTTTATTAATGTAAAGATTAAATTTCGTTTGAAAACAGAAAATCAATAAAAATGACTATTGAGGGAAGCAAAGAAAATCAATATTAAAAGGAAACAATCGACTAAGGTAGGTTACTGGTTTTACCTTTTAAATAGTTAAACTTTTGATTGTTATGTAAAACGTTAACGGTTTTGTTTTTATTTCAGCCTACGATCTTTGGGACCGAAATGAATCGTTAATCGCTTATTGTTAACCGTTCATAAATATCTCGCTAGCGGAACTAATCATGTTGGGCCCTTCCCGATAATCGAGAACATTAATCGAATTGTTCAATCAAAGTCATGGCTGCAAATGCATATAAATTGGAGTCCTAGTGCTGGCCGGAAATTAAAATGTTTACGAAGTTGAAAAAAAAATGAAAAAGTTTAAGGAAACGGAAATTGAACATCTTGTTTAAATGTTGAGTTTTAAATGAATTTAAAATCGTGCGCGTCTACTGACTATTCAAAAAATTTTACGAGTATAAGGGTAATGTATTAAGCCAATCGCTCACTTTTTATCTTATGTTTTAAACTGTTTTAGGGAAAGAGAAGTAAATAGAATTTAAACAGGGATTGCACGAGGAGAAAGAAACCGAGGAAAAAAATTCCTAAAGGACTTGGGAATGTTCAATTGAGTCTTCCCCTTTAAGTGAGCTGACTCATAAGGTGAGTTCACCTAATCTAAGTCATTCAATTTCAAATGGAGGGTTATGATTAAAAGGAAGAATTTTAATTTCAAAAAAAAAGTAAACTTTTTTGGGTGAGAGAGGGGCAAAGGGTCTAAACGATTTCTAGACCCTCTTTAGACCCTCTCCAACAATGTTCTCTTATTCTACCTTTCCTTTTGCCTCTCTACTTTCCTTTTTGCAATTTGGCATACAATTGATGTTCTCTCAAAGTTTGTAACGCTATTCACAGACTAGTCGTCATATTCTTTCTTATCCTTAGAGTATATAGGAATATCATCAAGAACCACTACCACAAATTTATCTAGATAAGTCCTAAAAATTTTACTCATGAGGTCCATGAATGCAATAGATACGTTGGTAAATCCTCCGGACATCAACGTAAATTGGTAGAGTCCATATTTTAGTTCTAAAGGTAGTGTGGGAATATCTTCTTGTTTAATTCTAAATTAGTAAAATATGCCAACTCCTTGTAATTGATCAAACAAATCATCAATTCGGGGTAGAGGATACTTATTATTGACAGTTATCTTGTTTAGCTTGCTATAATTCGCACGGAGTCTCAAAGTGGAATCTTTTTCTTCATAAACAAGACTCGAAGCTCCCCAAGGTGACACACTTGACCTACTAAATCCTTTTTGTGTCAATTCGTCAAGTTGGGCATTCAACTCTTTATGCTCTATTGGGGCCATCCTATATGGCGCTTTTAGAAATAGGTTGTGCACCAAGAATTAGTTCAATTTCAAAATCAATCTCCTTTTAAGGAGGTAGGCCGAGTAAATCTTTAGGAAATACATCTAGAAATTCACATACTATAGGTATGTCTTCTATGTTTGTCTTATCTTTTCTATCCTCGGTAACATAACATAAATACCCCGGTGCAACCCTCGTCTTAAAAACTTATTAACCTTCATAACTGAAATTATAGAATACTCCTTTGTATCTTTTTCACCCCGAATACACACTTTTTCCTTTTCCGACCTTTTTAAATAACCTTACAACCTTAACAATATTTGTTCAATCCATGAGTTACCCATTCCTAAAATAACTTCAAATTCTAACAGATCAAATTGCATTAAATCTACGGAAAACAACTGTCACACCCCAAACCCATAATCACCGGTTTTAGACTAAGCGAGCCGCTAGCCGATGATTAGCGCAGCAAAAAGTAGGTCGGGGCATTACCGTCGCCTTTACCGAGAGGAAAGGGCAAGGCTATATCATATATATATTTAACCTTGGTTACTCTTGCTTTGCCACTAACGATAAGTGACTCATGATAAAGTATAAACTATAACTTATACAAAGATTAAACATACATATAGACTACCGTCCGGTAACTATGACAACGACACTTAACCCCTAATACCCCAAACAAGGTTTCCACTCGCGAGCCTCTAAGTCCCGACCAGAACTTTTCTCTTACTTCATACCTTCAACATCTTTACCTAAAAGAAAACAAGAAAATATTTTCGAGTTGTGAGCTTAAGCTCAATACGTCTATTATCATATCGTAAAATAAATGTTATGAAATGGTTGAGTTAAGCGCATGCATTTCAATTCATTTGTACATGAGGGAGAGTGAACAATGTAAAACTATTGCTAATTGATTATCTGAATGGATCCCTTTACGATCATCGGGTTTCCCTTAAACGCATGTGCACACACCCGCATCGATCGGATAGTCCGGTTGAAAGCGGTTAACGATTACGGTGTTACCAACCTCGGATATTGAGGCGTACCAAATAATGACACTTGATGGGCGAGTCCATATTAATGATGGCAAATATTATTTGCAAATGAATCTTTATTATTATTGATGTCGGCCATATCCGACCTTGATTTGTAAATAAAACATTGAAGGGCATGATCAATGAACGTACCTTGAGCTGATGTTCTTCCTTCTTTTTCTTTTTGGGTAGAATCTGGATGAACATACGACGCCGACACTTGATGGCCTTAAGTAAGGATATAAAAGTTTTATTAATAAACTGAATTTTTATTTCTTATTTATTAAATCACTTCAAAGATATTTGAAATAAAAATTAACAAAGTTAGCTTTTACTAAAGAATACTAATAATATCTTTAATCTATATATGATTTATTTATCTTATTTCAAACAATACATGCCTAAATATATATATATATATATAGCTTACTTCTAAATGCCCACATAAACATATATATACTTTTATATGTATAGTAACTTTAATATACATAGTCTTCTTTCTAAATAGTACTAAGGTTACTCTAGCCTATAAGGTTTATTTGTTTTCTTCATAAAATGCATACATAAATATGTGTGCATGATAACATCAGATATTATCTCTTCTTTCTCTACAAAACTCTATTAATAACTAGTATTGATAATACTTGCTTGAAAATTAAAGAAAGGTTTACTTTTAATTATTGTTATTAATTATTTTATTATGTAAATATTTATATTTATTCATCTATTTTAATTATTTCTAACCTAATCTGTCTTATGATAGCAGAAATTAAGGTGCTAATTCTCTTGCATAACATTCTTACATCCCTTTAACTTAATTAAGTCACCATTAAGTCACCAAGTCAAACGATCATTTAAATTAATCCGTAATGCTTTCTAACCCAAATTATTCATGACTGTCCTTTATACGTAAATTTGTTCACAATCTTTCTTCAGCTTCGGATGTCCAGATCTCATCAATTGTCACCAAATCTCCCTAAACTTCATGATTTAATCACGTACATAACACAATCAAACTTTAATCTCTATGCAGGAAAAGAATAACTAATTACAACTTAAATAATTCAATTAAAAAAAGAACTTAATCTGAAAAATTAACCTAAGAAATTAAATTAAAAGAACTGAGTTGAATCTGAAAAATTACCCTAAGAACCCAGGTGAAGAGGGTTAATTTTTGAGGGTTTTTTTGTGAGTATTGAGGGTAGTGATTTTGAGGGTTTGAAGGGTTGAAGATCGGAGGATGACCGAAGACGGGGCAGACGGCCGGCGGTCGAAGCAGTTGCCGGTGGTAGTGAACGGCGCCGGTGCCCAGCCAAAGCGGCGGTAGCCGGATAGGGCCTGAAACCGAGCAAGTCGCGACCCAATTAGGGAAGAATCGGGCGTAACAGGCGCAAGACTTGGGGCAGAGTTAGCGTTTGGTGGTCAGGGCGATGACGGTGCTATAGTAGGTGGTGGTAGCGGCTGTCGGTGGCGTCATGGTGGCGTTTCCGTGGCCGAGATGAAGGATGAGGGGAGGCGGAAGAGGGAAATGACGGAAAGGGGTGTGGTGTTAGGCGGTTTAATGATAAGGCCGATGATGGTGATGGTGAGGATGATGGCGGCCGACCGGTGGTGGATGTCGGCGTGGTCAAGGTGCCGCTAGGGCTGTCGGTCGGCGATGAAGACGGGAAGAAGGCAGGGGTAGGTGCAGGGCACTCGGTGGTCGAGAGAGAGAGAGGGAGAGAGAGGTGAGTTATCGGTGTTAGGTTTAGGATAAATGATAGGTTTAGGCCCTTAAGCTTTTATACTCCTCTTTTGCTTCCTCTCACACCGAGCCGACCGGCTACTTCAGTCTCTGGGCCCAATTCCTTAGCAAACTATCTTAATCCAACTTACTCATCCTCATTATTTTCCTTATGCATATCTAATTTCAACTCTTTATGCTTATTAACATCTTTTTCATTTTAAGCTTGTCTTAATCAAAGAATTTTATTTTTGATAATGATAAGTTTACAAAAATTATATTAATTTCATTTGTATAAGGATTTTTAAAATTCAAAATAAATTAGTTATATGAAAATGTTAATGTTTAGAATGAATAAGTTAAACATGCTCAATTAAGGCTACTAGTTGCTGATAAAATCTAATTTATAGAAATGATAATGTTAGTTATCTTCTGAGTCATTAAAATCTATAGAGTATGCTTGTGCGTCTTTGTTGTCATCATCCAGTTCCTACATTTTAAACAATATTGACATATATATATATATATATATATATATATATATATATATATATATATATATATATATATATATATATACACATATGTATATACACATGTGTAGTATGAAAATGTTTGAAAATTTGAAATGCACGCGCTCATGCTAATCTTTAATGTATTTAAAGTTAATTATTTTCTTAGGGACGGGTTGTTACAACAACTCCCCACTTATGACTATGGGCACATGCTGCTAGAGAACTCGGGCATTTTACCACTTTTCAATTTGGCAACCCGATTTGTCTCTCTATTCGGGCTTTATGATCATTTAAATGTAATTGAGAGGCAATTTGAGTAAATATAAATGAAAGGATAACGCCCGAATAAAAAAACATAAAAAGACTTTGAATTTAGAAAAATAGTACCGGTGACAATCATCCCCGAAGCTACAACTTATTTCTTGTTCATCATGTATGCTCTAATTAGAGTCACAGGTTTGGAAGATGGCACATGTCCTTGACGTGGTGCCATCAAGGCCTAAAACTCCCTTCTCTATAGCTTTTTGTCTTCTTGGGCAAGTGCTTAGTAAATGTTCAAGGTTACCACAACATATACATTTATTACTACCCATTCGACAATCTGGTTTGGTGTGATTTGTTTGGCAACATTTCCCATAGGGTTCGAAGTAATCGATGAATGACCCTTGTTTAAACTAGTAACAGGTTTCTTTTGCACTACACTCTCACTTGTATTGGTATATTTCCTTTTTGAGTTTCTAGAGTTTAAAGTCCTTAGTTCACTCTTTACTCGCTCAAACTTTGTTGCTTTCTCATACATTTCTTGATAATTTTTGATAGGTTAGCCAATAAGTTAATGTCAAATATAATAGGCCAAGCCTTCTCCAAATCTTATCATTTTCATCCTATCAATAGCGACGAAGTTTGAGCGAAATCTAGATAACTCCATAAATTTACTAGCATACTCCATTACTCGTCATGTTGTTGTCCATTTTTAACTCTATGAGCTCTTTTTCTTTTTGTCCATGAATTGTGATAGAGTAAAATTTGGTTCTAAAATCTTCTAGAAATTTATCCCAAGTGAACTCACAATCCTCGAGATTTGCTTTTTTCATTGTGCTTCACCATATGTCCATTGCACCAGCTTAGAAAATATGTCCCTATGTTTACCTGTTTTTCCTTGACTCGCAAATATCTTTTTCATTCCCCTAATCCATTCCTCTAATTCTACTGGATCAATTTTCATCGTAGGTCTTAGGATTACGACGAGTCACTCGTCGCCTAACTTGTCGAGCTTAGAAGTGCATTCGGTGGGTGTAGAGGAAATCCTTTTCATTAGCTCGTCACCAAATTTCTCTAATAGTTTGTATCCATGGTATCAATGGCAATCCCTAAGGGTGTAGATTGGGTCCCACTAAGGATTTGTTGCGAGTTGGGAGGACTTTATAACGCCCGTTCGGCAAATCCTCAATCCTTGCCCAAGTCATCCGTCACATTTTGAATTACATCATTGCTTTCTATCTAAGACATGTTGAATCACACAAATAAGTTTGCCTAATTTTTTTCTCTTTTCTTGCAAAGCAAAATGTTAACTACTTATAACATAAAACAAATTTAGTTAACTCGCTACCTTTATTGGATTTATATAAACAAGTATCACCAAAAATATTTGTTAGATTATTGCTAAGCTTTGTAAATAACCATAGGTTGAGTTTCCTAATCTTCTGTCTCTTTTCCTTCTTTCTTTCATACGGATGACACTTCAGCTACCCCCGATTAGACTCACCTAAAAAACCCTAGGTTATCCTCGGAGTCGGACCATAGAAGGGTAGCCGGGGTAGGTGCAAATGGAGGTGATGGTGGCTCATGTGCTGGCTCATGTGAAGGAGGAGGTGGTGGAACGTGTAACATGGGAAAGTATAACCGCAGGTGTCCCATAATTAATCCCCTTACATTCCAAATTCTCTCTAACCGGCAACTTATTGGTAATAGTGGTCCAAATCCTTCATATCCGGAATCTAGTTGTATCGACTCGGAGTCACCTGTCACCATAAAATCATGATATCGAAACCTAAACTCATCTCATGGGGCTACAAGTGGCGAGGACCACGAAGCCGACGTACACGCACAAGTGAGCTATGAAACTCCGAGAAAGGATCCTCGCATGTGTTCTAGCATGCTAGCATGGCGATGAAATATGTATGTAGCAACAGGGTGCCTGGTAGCATTTGAATAGCATAGGGACCCAAAGGAGCTTCTGGATGATTCATCTAGAGAAAGTAAAAGAAAATTATCTAAGTCGGGTTAAGGTTTACGGATCACAACAAATAATAAAATTAACGACCATAAGATTTTCCCTGAAGTTCAAATTATGATACTTTAAAATCCTATTGATCACAAGTGATTTCTAAACCTGGCTTTGATAGCACAACTATAACGCCTCCAATCACTATTACTTAATAATCTCCTAATTAGAGAATGTTACGTAAGGTCATAGCGGAAGATAACGATCGAAGGTGTTACCGCCGTCCTAAAAATAGGATAAGGCTAAATAAGTAAAATAAAATAAAATACAATTTGCGCATCCAACTGTTACATTTTTTGTTGGTCTTGATAGAGATAAATGTTTACCACCCAAGTAGTTAGGTCATAATTCATATTTAAACAAGACCCAAAATAGAGTTCAATTGTTTAGTGACATAATGTGTATACAACCCACATATTCGTTTATTCCACAAGATAATATGCAACATGTAATAATTCCTAAGGTCATACCCAAGCCACGCTTGAGGGTAAAATCACCGTGAGCATCTAAATACCTTTCGGAACCATAAATGCAACATGTTCAGCTATGGTTTGCCTTCGTTGAACTTAGTAGGTAATTGATTATTCACCAATGCTTTCCCTTAAACAAAAACAAGTAAAATATTTCGAAAAATGAGTCGAAACTCATTATGAACATTCATGCACTCGTAAAACTACTTTGAAAACATTTTAGTTGAGCGTGCGCATTTCAATTCATTTTAGTTCGAATCGGAGAGAAGAGAATATGAGTAAAACTTGCTTGCCATTTATTATTTGGAAGTGGAACCTCTTGTATAATTGATGCGATCTTTGAATTAGATGCACACCTTCCGGCCGACCGAGAACCCGAGTTGAAGACGCGCGGTAGAATTGAAGGGTGTAAGCCTTGATAATTGATAATTGATAATTGATAACCGATCGGGGACCATTTAATTAGGTGACAAAACTTGATTTGTAAATGATTTATTATTAGTTACATAAACACAAGAAATATTGAGATTTACTTAAACATGTGAATTTTCGAAAAGTGTAGGTAATGAATGTACGTGAATTTAAAATATTTTCCTCTCCTTTATGAAATGTTAATTTAACGACTTATCGATGACTAGAGTGGCCTCGCTACTCGATTCAAATATGTCTTTATATTACTAATGTTTAAATTAAGTTTCGTTACAATACTCTTGATAATTAAATTCGCATACATGCTTATAACTTACTTCATAAAAATTGGTTAAACTAGTTTCATTGATTTTCACATAATTATAATTTGTTAATTTACTTCAATCAAAATATTTTTATTTTAAAATTTTATTCATACTTTAGCCATTGCAACTTGTTTAGCATATAAAAATATGATTCTAACTTCCCAACTGCTATTAGAACTCGCTTAATCATATCAAACTTAAACATTGATTTCAATCCTTGTCACTAACTCCTTTTTCACTTAGTATCAATCCTCAACTTAACTAACCAACTCAAATTAACAACATAAATACTCTTTAAGTCAATCTTTTGTAACTTCAAACCCACGTGTAACTTACTTCCTTCAACAAAATTAATCTTCCCTTCAAATAAATTCAATCCAAAAATGATGTGGGACAATTAAATTTACACAAGTTTATAGTACAACAGTTCATCACCTTCACATAAATTAATTAATTCGCTCAAAATCCATATATCCCACAAAACATTACTTTAAGATTATTTGCATCATTTCCTCAACAAAATTCACATCCATATACACAATTAGATACACTAAATTTCTCAAAATTTTTCATTCCTCTAAGCTTTCTTATTATCTAACTTCAATCTCTGTACATCTTCTCTTTCTTTCGCTCAATTATTTCCAATTCCAAAATACAATGAAAACCACCAATTTATTCAAAACTTACATCAAAACATGCCTAATTTAATTCACTAAATCATAATTTCACAAGAGCAATCATATTCATTTACTTTCACAACACATCCCACCAAAATACCAAATCACAATCATTGACAATAACTTAAATTTTCCCAATTCAACCTTTAAATTCTCATCATAGCATCTTTCTAAAACTATATAATTCAATTTACAACTACAATCAGTAAGTAAATAATGAAGTGTGATAATCTAGAGTTTAGGGTTTTACCTTCAATTTCAAAGAGTGGAGCCAAGAAGGGAAGGAGGGTGGTGGTGCGTAGCTCGTGCTCCGCGACCTACTGGGCAGGAACAGTGGACGACTTCCGGCGGGCATGCGATGGCTGGTGGTGGCCAATGGATGGGCCGCACAGGGGATGGCAGGCTCAAGAGATAGAGATGGAGAGAGCGAGAGGGGGAGGTTGGCGCCTTTTTCTAAATTCATCCATACAGGATGTATCTCTTAACTGGTCATGACCAAGAAACCACCTAGTTTGCTTGGTGGGCCGTGGAATGCTTCGCTTATCAATTTATCCGATAAACTACTTGGAGCTCATGTAGCCCATGCCGGATTACTTTTATTAATATTGATAGTAAATAAATGTCAAAGCGTTAAGTCGATGACCTATATATAAAGTAAGAAAACTTTTGGATTTGAAGAAAAAAACAACTTCATGCGACAATTACTTAGACTTATTTTTAAGTTTTTGTTTGGTCGAAAAGTCCTCCGAATATTCTGGTCTTTTTTATTAGTAATACCTCTTTTGGAATAGGAATAGAGAAGAGAGGATAGGTTCATTACATTCAAAAAGAAATGGAAATTCGCCAGGCGTGGTGGTTCTGGTGGCCGAGTAGCGAGGCGAACGAACAAGGAGGATGAAGATGGAGGCGAGGGACGCGATAGAGAGAAGGAGCACGGGAGGAAGAGCTTGAAAAAATTTGAACTGCTTATTGCCTTAACGCAAATTTGGAAGCTGATATTTTATTTTCATTATATATTTATTTTCTCTTTTTTTTGTGTTTGGATAATTCCAGAAGCTGATTTTTCAAAAATCATCTTTATTTTATTTTATTTTTGTTTTACTTAGGCCATTATTTCATTAAAAATACACACTAATAACATCACAATTATCTTTCCTAACTAATAAATTAATCCTTCTATTTGATTTAATTTATCATTCCCTTTTTTAAATTTAAAATTATTTAATTTATTTTAATAATGTTGTTTATAAGTTGTACGATCTACTTTAAATACAATGGTTCACTTGAAATATAATATTAATAACCTTATAATCACATACTTTCACACACACACACACACACACACACACACACACACATATATATATTTATTTATTTTAAAAATATGTATAGATCTACAATCATTATTATGATATTTTATCGAAGGCCACTTTGTCATCTTAGCCATGTAACATATACATAAAACTAATTTAAATGTTGAATTGAAGTGCGCGCACTTGACAATATAAATTATGTAATTAGTGAAATAAATAATGTGATTTAGGGTCGGTCGTTACTCATGTCCCTCCTATGCTCCTCTTTAATTTTAGACATATATTTTTAAAATATAAGTGTATAATAATAATATTCTTATAAGCTAAATTAATATGTGTATAGTTTCTTAAAATTTTTTTAAAATTTATTTTAATTTCTTCTATTCAATTTATTTTAATTTATTTCTAATTCCTTTTAATTTTTCTCGATAAATAATGGGATATAATTACCTCCAACTTTATTCACCTTTTCTTTTATAGCTATTTCTAACTTTTTTCTATTCACTTTTTCTTTCTAGCTGTTTCCAACTTTTTAAATTTCATTTTAGCCCTTGTTCCTACTTCCAACTCCGTTCTTTCCAATACAAAGAACAAACTTTAATATTTTAAACTTTCTAATACAAAGAACAACTCTAATACTTTAAGCCAGAGAATAAAATTGTAAACAACTAATCTTGTTTGAGAAGAACTAATCTTGTACTTCAATTGGAAAATTTTGTTTCATTATAAGATATGTAAGTTTTTTTTTATGTGAGTAGGATATGTAACACCTTTACCAAACTAAAAAGCGTAATATTTTTCTAAAAATGATTTTTTGGGGGGAGGAGGGATTAAGCTACAAGATCATACAATGGGAGCTTGAAAGGTGAGAGACTTTGCAGAGGAGAGAGAGAAGTTGTGCTCATTCATAAATTTAGGATAATGGGTTAACTAATTTCAACCAGCTGCTCTTTCTCTACTAATTTTCACGATTCCTTGCATTGGTTGGAGTGTGTACTATGGACACTGTGGGTTGCCTTTTGAATATCATACCTTTGTTATTACTTATTCCCTTGTCACTCGGGTTCACACTTTTGATGACTTGAGCTCCAAGTTGGTTTTCTTTGAATAATAGTTCAAGTTTGGGTATGATAGAGATACTTAATTAGAAGATGAATGTAGTGGTCATGAAAGTCGAGTTCGTTACCTTTATTCATATTAAGGAGTCATCACCTGAATGCGAGAGGTTATGAAAGTCATTTTATTACCTCTATTCGTATTCAAGAACCATCACATCAAGGTGATAAAATTTACCTTTATTACTAATTTTTTTAACCTTTACTATTTATATAATAACTTATTTTCTTTTAAAAGTTAGAAGAGATTGTCAGATTGATGAAGCCGATAAAGGCAAATAAAAAAAAAACTATTAGCTATTATAGTTCTTTTGAAATAGGTAATAACTTTTTAAATGACATTAATTTGATTTTTGGAATTTAGAATATGTAAAGTTCTGTCAACAATAAGTTAATTTTAATTTTATTTTATAGGTTCAACATCGCATTACAACAAAAATCAAAATTATTCTATTGCACCATATAATAATATAAAAGCAAAAACTAAAAACATAAAGAAATACAATCAAAATGATAATCCTCTAAAAGATATTCCACAAACAACAAGCTCTTTATCGTCGGTTGCCTCGTGAAAACATTGTGGAGCAAAAAAATTCTATAGTGAATCTAAAGGTTTTTGTTGTGCTGATGGTGAAATTTTACTGACATCAAACACTATACCTGAAGCATTATATTATTTATATACATCGACTTCTAAAGATGTGAAACACTTTCGAATATATATAAGGACTTATAACAACGCATTTGTTTTAACATCTTTTGGAGTAAAATATGATAAATCTTTGTACAAGCGAAGTAAAGAATTTATACGTTCCGTGTTTAAGGACAAATATATCATTTTATTAATGAGTTAATACCTAGCAACACACAACCTTCATATTTGCAATTGTACTTTTATAATACTGAACATGAAGTTGAAAAGCGTATGAATTGTTCAAGTAAATTAGACTCTAATGTATTAGAACAACTTATTATTATTTTAAACATAAACCCATATGCTTATGTTTTTGAACTCTTAAAGATGTTCCATAATTAGAATCTCATAATATAATTATAGGAGAAGATGCACGATTAGATCAACGAGTTTATAATGCTCCCCTACCTTCTCAAGTTGCAGTTTATGACTTGAGGATAATACATGTAAGCAACCTCAAGAAAGTGATATCATTGTTTATGGACAAGCTAACTCCAATTTTAAAGTAAAACATTATTATGGTTGTTATGATCCTTTGCAATATCCCTTGTTATTTCCATATGGAGATACTGGGTGGCATGAAGGCATTAAAAGGAAAAAAAATCTGAAATAAATACTTATTGGAAAAGACAGTTTACCATAAATATAAATCAAATTACATCTATAGAGAATATGCTCAAAAAAGAAGAAGAAGGTACATATAAATTAGATATCTACATAATATCACTTTACATCGAGTTTTGATTAGGTTTCGGGTCCACATCGACATACTTCGTCCATGAGAGAACAAGAATCACATCCACAATTTCTCTCAGCACCTGTGGATAGTTGGAATTAGGGATCTTTTCTCTCTCCATTGTTGGGAAAAAGCAGGGGAATCCTGAGAAACATGTGAATTGTGGGAAATAGGGCAGAGTTTATGGAATTGGTGGGATAAGAATTATGTGAAAAATTAGAGTTCAACAACAAATGAGATGACTCTTGGTTGGGCAACAGAAGAAATTTACTAGGATTGAATTGAAAAAAAGAAATCGTTCTTTTTCAAAAAATTATTTTCCGATAACAACCGAAATAAAGAGAAGCTTTGATGCTCTGTTTGGAAATTTTCTTTCATGTTGGAATAGGAAATACAATTTTATTGCAATTTTGTTTTTATCTTTTGATAAGAGTCTCACAACCTTGAAGATCACTTATTAAAATTTTTTACAAAATAGGGAATAACTTTTTATTTTTAATGACTTTAACTTCTATAAACGATATAGATTGATTTATATTTGCTGACTCACGATAAACTGATCATTGAAAATAGGTAGAGAGAAAGAGAGGGTAAAATGAACAAGAAGAAATGGGAAGAAAGAGAGAGCTCAGGTTATTAGGTTAAGAGAATTTAGATAAGAAGGGGTTTGATTATGTAAGTCTTAATCTGGCGTGTTTCTCTTACTTTGATTTCGTTCCTTTTTTTTTCTTTTGTTCTTCACATAATATAATTTGATGGGTTTTTAATTTAGTACTTGTGTGTTCTAATAAGCAGCAGTTTGTTGTACATTGAAGGCATAGGGAACCCCTACAAAGATCAGAATTTATACTGATGGTTCTCATTCTCTATGTATGCCTTTGATGTACCTAGAATAATTAACTTAATCAAAGGTCGTACTTATGATTTAGTACTTGTGCGTTCTAATTAGCAGCAGTTTATTCTCTATGTATGCCTTTGATGTATACCTTCGATGTACAACTTCATAGAGAATGAGCTAATCATAACATACATCAGAACAATGAATGCAACAATGCACATAGGGAACCCCTACAAAGATCAGAATTTATACTTACCATCACCAATTGCCAAAGTCAAATCATCAGTATGACCCTTGATTAAGTTAATAATCCATGCCTTCTACAAGGGTGCAACACGACAATAAACGACAACTCTACATGAAGTTGCAAGATCAAACAGCTGTAGCGGGAAATCAAGACAAATGTTAACATAGAGTTAGATGATTTTCTCCCATCATTTAAATGCAGTTCTTATGCTTAACAAAATGCCAAAATAATGTTATCACAGCAAGACATATGATCATTATGTCAATAATATATACTTATGCACAGAATATAAATGCCTTTCAACAAGAAAATAACAAACTGTTGCTAATTAGAACGCACAAGCACTAAATTAAAAGCCTATCAAACTATTTTATTTGAAGAACAAAAGAAAAAAAGGAACGAGATCAAAGTAAGAGAAACATGCCAGATTAAGACTTACATAATCAGACCCCTTCTTATCTGAATTCTCTTAACCTAATAACTTGAGCTCTCTTTTCTTCCCATTTCTTCTTGTTCATTTTACCCTCTCTCTCTCTCTCTCTCTCTCTCTCTCTCTCCCTCTCTCTTTGCCTGTTTTCAATTTTCAGTTTATCGCGAGTCAACAAATATAAATCAATCTATATCGTTTATAAAAGTTAAAGTCATTAAAAATAAAAAAGCTATTCCCTATTTTGTAACAAATCTTAATAAGTGATTTTCAAGGATATGAGACTCTTACCAAAATATGAAAACAAAATAGCAATAAAATTGTGTTTCCTATTTCCAATATGAAAGAAAATTTCCAAATAAAGCATCAAAGCTTCTCTTTATTTTGGTTGTCATCAAAAAATAATTTTTAAAAAAGAATGATTTTTATTTTTCCAATTTCAATCCTAATAAATTTCTTCTTCTACGCAACTAGGAGCCATCTCATTCGCTGATGAACTCTAATTTTTCACATAATTTTTATCCCGCCAATTCTATAAACCCTACCCCTGTTTCCCACAATTCAAGTATCTCTTCGAAATAGAAAAAGGGGAAAAACAATAAACGTATCAACAAAACAAACATTACAAAGTAGAGGTATCCATTAATTTTCTCCACACTTGACAATTAAATAATAATAAAATATAATTTATTTTCTTACTCTACCTAAACAGCTAAGCAAGTAACAAATCAAATATCATTGCAAAAGATAAAAACTCCCTTTTTAACTCGTGAAGGAAAAAGAAAATGATTTTTTTAATTTTATTACAGAGAACATGATCATGATTATGATTACTAGTTTGGACCCGTGCTATGCACGGAGTAATGTAATACTCCTTAATAAGTTATGAACTAAAAAAGTAAATATTTAATAACTACATTTAACAAATGAGATTAATAATCGAAAATGCTACAATCACCATATGGTATGCTTCCACCCTTATTTAATTACACATGATTGAGTGTGGCAGAAAAATAAGAAAAATGAGTTGCTCGAAATCATTTTCACACATAATAATGTGGAAAAATATAACCACTCTTGTAAGAGTGGTACTAACCTATTAAAGTATATCCATGTACATTAAGAGTGGTGATTTAAATCTATTGAAAAAATGATTATTCAGCATGGATAATAAGCGTGGCGGATAATAAGCGTGACAGACTATTTTGAGATAATTGAAATACATAAAAAGAATTTTTTTCGCATTGGACAATTTATGATAATCATATAAGTCAAATACTAAATTTACAATCAAAAAAAATTTTTTTAAAAATAATTGAAATTTTTTTAATAAAAATTAAACACATAAAAGAAATATTTTTATGCAAATTTTCGATTTCTCTCTTTTATATCACAATGCCCAATATATTGAAAAAATCAAAATAAGAAATAAACCTCAAATCTCAAACTCTAGTCTCGTTTTCTCTCTTATTTTCTGCTTAATCAGTAAATTTCACATGTGCCGCTTTATATCTTCTTTTTTTTCTTAATGTTGTTTAAAGAAAAGTAAAATAAAATAAAACTAAAAAAATTCACCTTAATGAACATAACCCTAATTTGAAGAAGAACTAAGTATTTTTAATCCAGAGGCGGATCTACGTTAGGGCAACCGCGATCACTCAACCCCGTCCTTTCGAGAGAAAAAACATGGCATAAAGAGTAAAAAATAACAATATATTTTAATTAACCCTAGTTAATTTCAAAAGAATTTTGTAACTTAACTGGTGACAACCTAAGTGTCTATATCGAGTGGTAGAAGTTGCTTCAAGCGCAAACTGCTAATAGGAAAAAAAGACTCGTTCAAGGGGTAATATGTCCATAGATATAAGTATGACGAGTGATGGTGTTTTCTTTGGATATAAATGTGTGGTTCAAGACGACTCTCATCCGACTTATTTAGTGTGTGGAATATTTGTCCACTCATACCATTTCCACACTTAACATAAGTATACTAAAAGCGTGGATGCATGTCGTATTTTGAAAATGATAGAATAGACACAAAATTAAAAAGTAAGTGGAAAGACAGAGAAACTCATGATCCAAACAAATCAAATTAGACAAAAAATTACATAAATAAGTAGTTAAACTCATACCTTAATCATAATACACATCCTCCAATTGACCGACCCTTACTGATTCAATCACTTTCAAAACTTAAAGCCACTTATTAAAAATTAGTTTGAAGCTGATAACATATTCTTTAGTCACCTCAAGCACATCTTCCTAGCAAATTAATAAACCAAACAATGACAGAAGCTATTGTTACATATTTACAATACATATTTTATTTTTTAGTAGAAAGGAAGAACAAATTTTCTCATCTAATGAAATATCTTATTCATCCAACCAAAAATATATAATTAAATATATATTGTTCACTTTGATAGTTATCTCATTAGATTTTGGTCGAGTCACAATTTGAAGTCACAAAGGAAAAAAAACGTAACTTGTGATTCTCAAATCAAATCAAACCAAAATTTGAAATAATATAGATTATACTTTTTAGGTTAAAAATATTGGTGAATTAACCTTAACACCGTTAAAAATAATAGAATATCCTTTAATTATTTTCTAAAAGATTATTTTATAATTTATCTTAAATAAAATTACTCTTAATTACATCCCTTCTTTAAAATCATTCAATATACTTTTTGTCATCAATATATTTTTTTGAATTTTTCACGGGTTTTTACTAATGATTGACGTGAGAATGAATTACATTGATTGATAATAGGATAGATATTTCAGTAATTTTATATTAATTTTATTTTGAGTCCTAATATATTTTAATTTTCAGATTATTTTTCTATTTATTTTTGTTATTTTTAGTCAAATTGTTAGAAGTTTGATTAAATTAGTTTCCTTTGGTTAATTTTATTTTTTATATTATTATAGGATTTAGTTAGAGTATTAATATCTTGGTATTAATTTTCTTAGTTTTTATGATTAATTTAATTATTTTTTGATTTATTTTCTAATTTAGGTTAAAGCAAGTTTTTAATTTAATAAATTTATAAATTAAATTTTTGTATTTTAATTTTAGGTTTTTAGTGTATGTTTCGGTCCAAAAAATAGTTTTAATATTCTAGTTTATTTAATTATTTATTTTCATATGTATTGTAGTGTAATTGATTATTTGTTTAACTTTCTATTTTAGATTATGTTTTTGTTTTTCTATTTTAATTGTGTTTAATTTTTCTGAAAAATTTAAAAAAGTTTTTATGTTTTTAATTCTGTCCAGATTTTTAATTTAGTTCATTATATAATTTTCTGTAATTTTTATTTATTAATTTTCTGCTCAATTTGGTTTTATTTTATGTTTTATATTTTTTAAAATTAATAAGGCTAATTATTTACTGTTTAATTTTTAGATTTAGATTAAATAATTTTATAATATTATTTATTTATTTTTCAACAAGGGGATCAAATATTACCTTGATACACTTTACTTTTAAAGGAAACCTTTTTTTTTCCTTTCGATGAATTTTATCGTTTATTTAATTATTTACATCAATGACTTATTTTTAATGAACAAATAATTTTTATGGTTGAGACTACACCAAGCTCCTACAATCACTCTTGTTGTAGTATTTAGTCTATTTAAAAAGATTACTATTATATATTGTATAGATTTATTAGAAAAAAATATTAATGAGACTGTATTATCACACACATAAAAAAGGAGGAGGATAGTTCACTTATAAAAGGATTTTTTTATTTGGATAAATTAT